>GL501436.1:540196-655316 GCA_000149185.1 Mayetiola destructor
GAATTAATATGCGTCGAAACGCTCCGGAAAATATCCGGGAACGCTCCAACCGCATACTTTCTGTGCCTTCATGGGTATTATTATTTCAATGTCTCGCCTCATTCTCACCAAGGAGCTCTTATTCGTCGTATTGTATCAATTCAACATTTGGCTCTGGTTCATTTTGGTCCTCCAACAACAAGTCTTCCATTTCATTGATTGCACGAACGAATGGTGATAGCCTGAGTCACACTGAAGAACTGATTAAAATTTGGGAGTATGAGACCCAATAGAATTTTTTTTATGGCCATTACAGTTCTCGTATCTCCCCTCAGCTAAAATAAAAATCGAAATTTTTCTACATTTTTTTTTTCGAAAATTTCAAGAAATTTTTTCTTTTTTAAATTTCAAGAAATTTTTTCCAAAAGAAAGAAAAATTCTTATTCCAAAATTTCAATTTTCTTTTTCATAGATTTTTTTTTGTCAAACTGTATGTATTGTATTTAATTTCATACTGAAATTAGAAAAGGCTGTACATAGAAATACATGCAAATAAACAATGTATTTTGGGTTTGGAAGAATATTCGAGCGCCATACTTCGTAATTTCGACGAAAATAAATAGCTGAAGACATGAACCCGAATGCATAAGTGCCATGCCAAAGTTTACAATGCATGATACAACCCTAAAAACGTCTGCCCCAAACATTCCCTTCTACGCCTTCCCACTCGAAATCATCGATTCGTCTCCATATCCAATTCATGAAAATCGAAACGAGAATTCTCTGGTATTCATGGTTCTCGTGATACAAATCGTTAAAAATCGACTGTTCGCTATCGTTCATACTATGAAAGCTTGGCAATTTTATATGAAAACACCGGAGTAAAATAAAGCCGGTAAATTGCAAATATGAAGCTTCCATTAGAGTACTAATATGTATAGCAATATTAGTATCTTAGCATGGATCGAGTATCGGGTTCATGTCTGCAGCTATTTATTTGTGTCTTGCTTACGAAAGATGGCGCAGTAAAATTTGTAATCAAAAGCCATTTGTTTGCGTTCAAGTTGCTTTTATTATTTTCATTTTAATTTATAATCAAAAGTTTAACGGAAAACAATGGTTCAACTAGAAGAACGTCTGGTTAACGTCATAAATCGTGCATCATCGAGTCATGATGCGAACAGTTTGATCATTATTATTCATTTAATTTTCTATTTTCATATATCATACACAATGCTCCCGATTGCAGTTAAATTTAGTTGTGCAATGAAAATTGCAATGTCCTAAACACATAAATTGCGAGATATTCAGCAATAACCTGCTTTTTTAACTCATGGATTGCGATACTTTTAATATCGATCCAATTTCGCAAAGAAAAATCTTCATGAAAACTTTTTATTAAAAAGAGCTGAGCATCAAGTAAATCAATGTTTTCGATGTAGAAATCGATTTGAAATCGATGTTTGCAAAAATAAATAAAAATGTGCAGAGGTTCGGTGAGGTCATTTTTCTGGTTCCGTTAAATACAGTTCAGTTGGTGAAATTTCAAAATATTCTGAGAACAATGGCCGATTACGAAATTGGGACATGTTTTATTGCAGAGATTTGTTCTCAAGGTCGATTAGTTATTGCACAAACTTGAACTCTGCCACATGCACTGCATGAGTTTATCATCAAAATGAGTGAAAACAATATTGACATCAATGATAGCCCTTTCGATAGCTGTTCTCGTCTGGCTCATTATAAAATTCCAATTCTCGAAGGATTCTTAACAAATTGAATATTTTCCCACACACATGTGCGTACACATTTCATTCAGAAAAGGATAAAACACGTATACGGGTCAAAGGATCGGGTTAAAAGACGCAATGAATTTCATTATTATTGAATACATGAAAAGAGAATAATATTTCGATTGAAAATGGAATTCCCAATCGGATTACTGATGCAATCGAACCATCCAACCATTCACCTAATTCGGATCACCTGAAAAAGAGTAACAAGAAGAATTAAACCGAATTCCGACACATAAATAAAAAGACCTTGCTCTGGGTAAATTCCATCAGACAATAAATACATGAACGGGATGACTTTCGAAATCGAACAAAAAGTAAAAAAAAAAAAATGAAAAAAGACATGAAAAAAACAGTAGAAACGAACCCATCGTATATCAGAAAAAACATGTTCAGTAAGATATCGATAAATAAAATAAACCGGCAGCAACAATGTAAAATGCACACCTGCGCAGAGGTAAAATCAAACTGAGGTAAAAATTGATATGAAAATATCAGAGGCACACAAAATAAAGAAAACATTCAACTAAATCTTACGAAGATTTCGAAGAAATCAGCTGCATTGTGACTGACTGAGGCTGACTGACTGAAAAAAAACAAGTGGCTGTGAATACAATTTATTTGATGAATTTTCCATTTTGCTAGGAATCGAACGATTTTATGATGTTATTGTAAACGCAATTTGTCTCTGTTTTGCAATTTTCGTTCATTCTTCTTTCCGTTTGGATCCGGTACTTATTATTTTTAAGGGAACAGGTCCATGCCTAAAATACATATGAACGAAATGAGCACCTTTCAACATAAACACTTGAGCAAATGATCAGCTTTTGTAAATAATAATTTAATCGTAGGTCAAATGCATACACACACACACACACACACACAAATTGTGATCGTCAACCGGTTTTTTGTTTCGGTTAAAAAAATTGATATTATCATTGCAAGGTTATGAAGAAAATATGCAATGAACACCACCGGCCTATAAAACAAAAGAGAGAAGACAGAAAAAAGAAAACGATCGAAAACATCTGAAGAAAAAATAAAAAAATACGTTAAACGCCAAATGCGCATAGAAATGGTGAAAAAAAAGGAAGAAAACGATTTTCGTATATTGACACACACTCGGTAATCGTTAATGACATTTATAAAAGGTATGCCTGATGATGAAATCGAATGAACAGTGCACATTGCATATTACATGCAGTCAGGCCTCACAATCGACAGACAGCCGACCCAAAACAGATGACCAAAGTTCGTTACATTCTCAAATTGTGCTGAGGAATGCGATTACAAATATTTATAACATTGATCATCGATCCTCAAATATGACGTTCGCTTTACCGAATCGATTGCAAATCAAGCAGATGATGAAAATAATTTGTATTCGATTAAATGAACGATGATTACTAATTTAATATTTATTCAGGTGCCGATTGAGATTTTTCATTGAGTTAATTTTAAAATCTCGGTCATATCAATCTGAAACAGATCCAATGAAAAGATAAACGATGTGCTCACATCGTTAATTCAAAAAATCAAGAAATAAGAATCAAAGTCAATAACTCTTTAATACAGAGAACAAATAAAATATTGTACAAATGCGTCGGTCACGTCACTTGCTGTTGTTTTTTTCTTGAAAAAAAAACTCCGATGATCCACAAGTCTGTGTACAATGTACAATTTGTTGAAGGAATACATAAAAACATAAAAACGTATGGACGAAAACATCCCTGCATTGTTGTGTTTCATGCACATTATAACATTAACAATAAGTCATTTTACGTTTCACGTTTTGTATGTTCGGCTTTGGGTGCAGAGGAAATGACAAAACTATTGAGTGCGGCACGTAATGTTTATGATTTTATCTTGTCGAAATTGAAACAAGTCTTTTTTTTATTCAGTTTGGATTTTCGGTGTGTTTTGTGTTCATGTCCGAGTTCCAATAGATGTATGCGCTAGGCGCCATATACTCTACTCCACAGGTACACAAAATTTTTGGGATTTGTTGTGTTCGGGTGTTGTTGGTGTTGCAAAGAATGCACGTGTTTTTTTCCGTTCGACCGAAAATAAAGAAATAAATGTATACAAGTCAAAAGGTAGGCCATTTCCACTTCGGGCAATCTTTTTCCATGCAATCCAATGGTCGAAAAACAAAACACAAAATAATATGTATATTCATGAAGTGAAGTCGTGCACAGTAAATCTGTCAATACGTGTTAAATGATCATGACGGTCAGTTAAGTAATTTTTGGGACTTTTTTTTTCGTGAGAAAACACATGTGAAAAGGGCAGATCTGTTGAATGAATACGATGTGATAATGCGTTCGGTTCATAAAAATGCACCCAGCCACGAATAAATTGCTTTATTTGCAGAAACGATCATTCGATAAAAATTATTTACCCAGAACGGCTCATGAATTGAGTATTGATGCGGGTGATTTTGATTCGAAACGGTATAAAAATTCTATTTTCCCGTTAAATGCAATGAAATAAAGCGTATGAAAGAACGACGACATTATTTTCTTGAGTATTTGAAAATCATTAAAATGATGAACAGAGGCAACCATTCATGGGTATGACAAATGTGATAAAGAAAAGAAAATAAAATTGATTATTTGAACGGAGATTTGGGCTGTTGTTGAATGAATATTTTTAGTCTCGTCGTCGCATGTTATGTTCAATGTTTTCATTGAAATGTTGAAATGTATAAATAAAACAGTCAACAGTCGATTTCATTTTAGTGCCATTTGCGAGTGTGTGTCGGCCACAAACTCCGAATCTACATCAAATAATTAGACGAAAGCGAAACGATATGGAAGAAAAATAATAGGAACCAAACGCAAACGCCCAAACAAATAATTTTTATTACTTTGTACGAACCGAATGGATTGAAGTGATTGCCAATGGTTTTATGTGGCTTATGGTACACACAACTCTTCTCCGATGTATAATGAAAGTCTGTATGCTGGTAATAGGCATGTTTATAGGAATTTTTTTTTTTGAAATTGGAACTACATTTGAAAAGTAAACATGTGACACATGTGCTTGAGAAAGAAAAAAAAACGGGGAAAAAACACACAAATTCGAATTGCTTGAGTTGATTATCACTTCAAATGCATATAAATTTAGAGATAGGACCAAACCAGCCATCTAACCAACCAACCGAAAAAAAACCCAGCCAAACCAAAACACATTTCACGAATTTCTCGCAACAAATAGACGAAGACCAGGCAACCGGCAACACATGTAACCAGACGGGAATGGTGTGCTGTTTATGCATTTTTTTCCACGTTCCTTTCGCTCTCTGATCTATTTCAATTTGAGTGCAAGCTATCGACTCGTTTACAACCGAATGTTTGTTTGTTTTTTTTTTCCTTATCGAGGCATTCCGTTCCGTCTTCATTTCATTCAGAAACGGAATCAAATTGGTTTTGAGTCAATGCAGGAACAGACTGGATGCGTATGCAAAGTTTTTTTCTGTTCATTTTTTTGTATCGTTTTCTATTTAGAAAAGAAAAAAACTTTTTTTCTCTATAAAAGATGAATGTGTGTGTGAGCATTTGTCTGGTTTTACGTATTGTTTTGTCGGTTATAGTAATATCTTTCATGTAATTTATTGCCCAAAAAATTTCTTCATTTTCAAAGACTCGATATATGAATACTTCCGTTCCATGGAACTGAAGCTAAATCATCATGAAATAAATTTCAAATTTCATTTTCGCTTTCGAAACAAAAAGTTTGAGAAGAAGAAGAAGAAGAACAAAAATATCCCGAAACAAAAAACATATGCCATGCAAATTCAACACGTTCAATTGCCGGATCACAGTGTGTGCACTGTGCACTGTGTGCACATTAGCATTTCATTTCCTTTTCAGCTGCATGCCATGCAGCCTGTCTCTCATTTTGCTTAATTGCTATGCATTTGTTTTTTTTTATTTTTTATTAATAAACAATTTTAATTTCGAAAAATTACAAACTAATTAATTGTGAATATATTTAAAAAAACAACACACACACACACAATCACGGCATTCGAATGCCCCTCGACACACCAACAACGACACTGACAATGAAATTCGAAGCTGTGTGGCACTGTATCCAGATTTATATGGCCATTTCACGTTTGAAGTGTCTGGCCTATAATGAACATTGTTTAATGCATTAATCAGCAACTGTGATAATTAAAAGCAACACTCGTAGTAGTCAGTGATTGGCATCGGTCTGCCTAACTAGGGAAATATTAAATGATGCAATCGCAAATAGATTTCATCATAGCAAATAAATTGATGTATATATTTGTAGGCTGTGCGGCAAAAAACAGGAACCGACGGCAAAAGTGGAAAAACAAAAAGAAAATGAGTAAAATAGATTAAATCGGAAGTTGGTACATTGACTGGATGATGTATTTTAATGAGCACAAATGATTAGAATGCAAAACGATTTATGCAATTTTATTATTTTGCATTGAGCATATGTTTAATTTGACGTAAAATGTGTTTGAAGTTTTTTTATTTTTTTTTTTGCAAACAAAACGAGATTTGCGAATAAATATGAGATTTACAATTTACATATGGATCGAAGGACGCAGAAAATGAATCGGTCGGCTGTGGTGCAAAGTGCATACAAAATGTGCAACAGCGGATGAGCAAATAAGGCAAAAATAGCAGCACAAAAGTAATCGGCGATTTCAGAATTGGAAGTTTTCGGGGAAAAATATTGACAAACCGACAAATGTGGAGGGAACGAAAATAGAGAGCAACAACGCTCTCAACGACACCACATATCACATGTGATAAAATAAATGTATGAATGAACCGAACGAACGAATGAATGGATGGATGGATGGTAAACATGAATTCTTGGAATAAATGCTTAACCACATTCAAGTGTTTGAAACGTTTGTTTGGTTATCAACACCATGTGTGTTGTTTGGATGATATTTTTGTGTGCCGAGGATTGCATTGGATGTATTAAAATTCAATATATTTTGTAAAGCGCAAAAGATTGACATTCCACAACAAGATCAAACATGCAATATGTAATTTGTGTGTAATGTGAACTATGAGCAGAAACGAAGAGGCTGCTTAAACCAAACCAACAACCCAACAACAACGTATGTGTGACCTAAAATAAATCATCAAGGCGCAAATGTGAAAATGTGTATACAAAATCTCATTTTGTCGGATTGTTTTAATTTTTTTTTCTCTTTTTTTTTCTCTGGAAAATGCAACAAATGTTATTGAAATGAGTTCGAATACATTTCACATTTCACATGCCCAAATACCGATATGAATCGTTGTCACCGCCTTTAAGCGGTTATGAATGGTTGATCATTGATCATGGGTGGCTTTACAAATGGTTTTTTTCCCCATGAAAAAAACTCCAAATACAGAAATTGTTAAATTGAAATTGAAACTTTTCATTATCATCAATGATGTCGCTATTTCCATCACACTCAAAATTTTGAAAAATATAAATACCAATATCATCGCACTTGACATCCGCCTATCGGCTGTGCCCGAAATTGGTGACGACGATCATCACATCTGCTTTGACTCTTTTTACGGCTGTTTCTTCCAATTTTTTGCTTTCCTTATTGTAAATAGTATGTATGTATAATTAGCAGAAAATCCTTTCATTTGCCTGCGTCACAATAGTCATATCGAGACGAAATTCTTCCGTTTTATAATTATTTTCTTTGCTTTGTTTGAGCGATGAAAAATCGAAGATGACAGCACCTTTTAGCTATTACTGACGAATCAAATACTATTATAAATACCCGCATCGCACGATCCAAAACCTCCGCGACCGGAGAGAAATATGTGATTGATTTATTGGTTTTTCAGTATTATTGTTGATGTTAACCGCACCAAACATGTACAATAAATCGTTCAATTTATGTGGACATCTGTTTTAATCTGGTATGAATATTCGTGGAAAATTTATTTTTAGGGGATTCGGACACACTCAACTGATTCCAATACCGTTGGATATACATGAATATAAAAATTTCTTGTTGTGTTTTGTGTTTGTGGCCAACGAACTAATTATAGCGTTTTTGTGTGGGATTAAATGATTTGCGTGTTTATAGTAACCTATTTTAAAATATTTACAAATTATATTAAATGTCCCCAGAGCCATAGTTATGGCCACAGTCCGGCCTTATACCATGACGTTCAGATCTGTACGGTTGAATGGCAAGAGAGTTTAAATTTGCGGTTCTTTCGGTGAATTCAGCGGAATTCAGGAAGGCATTAAATGACCGATGGAATGAGATAAAACTGAAATTATTTTGACAAATTTTTATTTACGTCGAACATGGGATCGAACATAGGATTAAAGATTAAGATGAGATCGAGAAGAAAAATAAACAGAATTTTTGTTTGTTTTTTCTTCAAATTTTAATCATTTGAAAAGCAATAAAAAAACAAAAATTTCCACGGCACATATTTAACCAATTTCCTCAGATGGGTCATGGGACATCATAATAATCATCGACAAATTAAAAAATTTCGTAAACAAATTTATTTCACGAAAATTCCTTCGAATCTTTCGTCGGATCCTCATTCGCTAAATAAATTGTGATATATATTCAGTTCATGGATAATGGATACTTCCCCCCCCCCCCCCTCCACAAAAATGATGTAATTTTTCATTTTATTATTGAACATTGGGTTCACAGACCGCACATCGGTTTCATATGATGTGATATACAGGGCTATTAAATGGTTAATTGCTTTTATTTTCATTAAAATGTAAATGGGGCACCAGAGATCAATAGATATGTATGTATTCAGACAGTTTTAGGGCTTTGTTGGTTTTTTTTTCTGTTTCAGCCATTAAACTGTGATTCGATTTGAATGCAAATCATCATAAGTACAATACACAAAATAAATAAAAGAACGACAATCTCAATTTATTTATTTCATCGAAGAATGGAATTTATAAAATTTATAAATAATATTTATAAATACTAAAATACGTATTTGCAACGTGGACGACAAACAATTCACGCACTGCACATTCATTCAACAAAACGAATAAATAGCTACATTTTTTTTTTTGAATGTTTCATTTGGTGCGTGGGATGCGCGACAGGCGCCAGCTGTGTCAATTCATTTAATGCGAACATTTGACTTGTATTCCAAAATTATCAGCCTGTTTAACATTTGGCTTGTTGTTGTCAGTCAGTGAATTCACAAACGCATTAGTGCGCCAAAATTGAACATGTGCATGTCGCATACGTTATTATTATTATTATCCGTCTCGTTTCGAGGCTCGAATAACGGTAAAAAGTAGACACATTTTTGCTGTGCATGCAAGTGAATGCAATAAAAAGAATGAATTTCTAATTTTGGGCACGGGTAACGAATCTGTCATGCCTTCTTCGAATTGATGCAAACATTATCATGATTCTATTATTCATTTAAGTGAAACAAATTCAAGCCTGCAAAACGGTGTACGAATCTGATTGCTGCCTATGGCCGAAAAAGCCAAAAATTAATGTATTTTATCATTGTGACTTGGATGGAACTTTATTGCGATCCGGTTGATTGAAATCAATACCACAAAACAAAAGATGTGAATTCTACTTATTATTGAATGGTATTTTGTCGAAATGATAATAATTTAAAATGTATATGACACACGACATGTGTGACATATCACTTTATTATTTGTTCTGGTATATAATTATTTCTTTTATCCGAAAATAGCGCTTGTTTGCCAAAACCAAACCGAACAACGATGAACCGAACATCGATGACCTGCAACGGTGGCAACTCACCGCTACAAACACATTGTGCATATGAAACATTTTAAAATCGACGACTATTTGCATAAATTTCAATATTTATTACGGCGAACAAAAGATTCCATGTTATCGAAACTGTGCATACATATATGTGTAGCCGCCAACAGAATAAAAGGAACAGGCATTCACATTCTAAAAAATACTAACGAATGAAATACAATTGAAATAATTATTCAATGAATCATAGCGAACACAAATAGAATAGTGAAATGGACACACAAAATAAAGCACACATGCATCATTGCGATAGAATGTAAACGGAGGCACCAACAACGCACAACAACGACATCGATCTGTATGAATTGTGAATCTTGGATTGAACGCATACAAAATTTATAAATAATAATATGTTCGGATGCCGATGAATAAGAGAGATTGAGAGAAGTGAATTGAATTGAATTGAATTGGATTTGTTGGTTTCTTATGCCTGTCGCCACTTGGTTTAGATTTGGTTTTGGCTTTTCGGTATATTTTCGGTGTGCACGAAAACACTGTACTCGATTTTACACTGTAACTGCTAGACATGGTGTGGCGTTAAAGCTGCTGTTATTCACTCAGTATGTGAAACACAAGGGAACAGAGAACAGACAAAATCGGAGTTTTATGTGTATGCGTTTTGTTTTTCCGTTCGGCACACCGAACCATCGTTCAGTTTGTTTGAACATTTTATTTTAGTTACTGTTGAAACGTTGAAGCGAACAGTTGAATTAGCTCGTTCAAACTGCTGAATTATTTCTCTCTCTTCGTTCTTTTTTTTCGTGATCTTGCTCATTTTATATCGATAAAAACCAATTCAAATATCAAGTTACAACCGAAGAGAGTTAATTGTGTGTGATATACATTCATCGTCGATGTTTTCCTGGTATACGCAAAAGTTCCCCGGTGCATGAAAAAAGTTTGAATCGAAGGGATCCCAAAAATTATAAAGTGAATTTCGGAAATTTTTAGACCGAAAAAAAAAATTGGGAAAAAATAAAAATTCGGAAATAATTTTCGCAAAGAAAATATATACAGTAAGATTAGTGAGAGAGCGTGATAATATTTAACATTCATTTGAAGAAATTTATGGCACATTTGACAAAAGTTAAAACAATAAATAATAAATTGGAATTTGATACCGAAATGCCATCCGACATGCAGCACGCTTATGGGCAATTGAAAGCAGCCAATTTATCGGCAATTTTATTTAAAGGTAATTCATCATTTTTCATTCCACTTAATTTTTGATTTTTGTCTTCGGCTCGACATTTGAATTCGTTAAATAGTAATTTCATTTCGCGGTATTTGCGGTATTTCGCGGTCGCGACAATTTGGCACGAATCGTTCTTTCAATCACTTTTATCATTTTCGAAACAGACCGGATCAACGATGTTGAGTTCCATTGTTCAGGTTTTGCCCTTTTTTTGATGTTGCTGCAATTTTTCAACGTTTCATAATAATAATTATTAATTATCGAACCGAAAACGTTTCACCTCTTCAATATGCAAATAATTATAAAATAATAAGTAATAAATTGTGGCAAATGGCAAATCGAATGGATCACAATTGAAATCAATACTATTTATAACTTAAAACAAATGACCGTGCACTGGTCAGTACATTGTGCCATTTCGCCATTTAAATAGGTACAGTCGCGTAGCGCCGAATCAATCGAATGAATTACAACCGATATTGAAGCGAATTATAATTCAAATTTTATGAAATTCATCGCATATTTTTGATGACGTTACCATTATAAAGTCCAATTTTACTGTGTATTTTCTTTGTTGTCGTTCATTGCATCACTGCAATTGGGCTCTCTTTTTTCTTTTCCTTTTTGAAACAGTTTCGATTTCAATTAGCTTAACCCAAAAATAAACTGTGAACCTTTTAAAAGAACATTGAGTTGCAATTGAATTGCAATGCAAAAAAAACAAGAGCAAAAAAAAGAACAAACATAAAATCGGACCCAGACGAGAGACGAAATGATTCAATGACAATATAAGATGTTTACAGGTCTATTGGTTGCACATAAAAACAAACGATTCACTTTTAATCGCTTTCGATGATCGAAATTAAAATTTAAAAAAAAAGAAGAAAAAATCGTTCGAACTTTGACGACAAATTTCCAACGAAATTTTTCATCGCATTTAACATTCAATGCATGTGTTACATTGTGAATGAGTGGAAAATAGTATTGAAATTGATCATAAAAATAAAACTCATTTCACAAATGTATAATATTATTGTGGGTATGCCGGCTCATAGCTCACCGCTTACACGGCTACATAATGCTCATACACTGATCTGGACTCACCAGATGAAATTTGGGACCCGATAAAGAATGAGAAATACCAGATTACTAGTACATAAGTGCGCATATGTGATTCTTAATTTCATTCTTTTCACTCAGTTGTTCAATGGTTGATGCTGCTTATTGCTCTCGTTGCATGTATTTTAAGTGCATAAGATGATAATCGGGGCCCAGATGGCGCCAGACCTCCCAACAATTTCTCAAGAAATTTTACATTCGACAAAATTCAATTCATTTGAATGCATAAAATATATAACAAGTGAACAAATGTGACTTTTATGTATGTCGTTCTCTTTTCGTTCTCCGTTTCTCCTCCGTTTTTCTTCTTCCTCTTCAATTTAGTTTTTGAATGTGCGAAAAATGTTTGCAACGTATGTTTTTGAACAGTTGCCACAGTATACTAATGTCTCGCGAATCATAATTTTTTTTTTTGCGGTCCTTCAACGACAATTCTTCTTATTCGAAAGTTATTCCGCGTAAAGAAACAAAAGAATATAGAATGAAATTAAAATTAAAATTTTATTTTTAATTTTAACTCATTTGATTACATTATAGTCGATAGGATTCGATGCAATGACGTAATGCCAAGAATGTCATTAACACTATTAAATGTTATCGTTTATTCAACCGTTATGCGACGACAAAAGTGTTCATGTTGTTTTATTTAAAAAGTCACGATTTGAGCAATCATTTTTCTTTTTTCTTTTTTTTTTTGCTTTTGTCACGCATTACTTTGCTTTTATTAAATGATTTATGATTCGCGGAATATGCGTAATTATGTGTGCACACACAGCATACACAATCTTTGCAACATTGTCATTTCAATCGACGCGAAACCGGTCTATTTACTAATAGCCTTTTAGACGTTAAGCGATAATTGATCATTCGGAATTGCTAAGTAAATTTCGATATTTGTGAAAAGCATGTGACATGATTAGCATGGTATATCTGTGTACGCCTGATCACCGTCTCAGGCACCGTCAACTTCATCTATGTACGCAACGTCCGCATAGGAAATACCGTATCGATTAAATTAATGGCTTTGGAAACAGGTGTGCATATTGAGTTCTCGTGAAATACATGCGACTAAGTAAACCGCAAACCGGGGTACGAAACGGAATAGAATGGACAATTTGATAAAATACGTATATAGCCATTTGAAGCATGTGATGTGGTGCTAATTTGACGAATGAATGATTTCCCATTCTCCATGACCAATTCTACATAATATTTTACTTCGTTACTATGTGAATAATGTTTATCACTTGACACGTCACAGTCACACGACCCAGAAAATGTGTGACAAACAATTTTGAATTTCCAGACCAATGAACAATACATTCAATTTTCAAAACAAAAAATGGTGCACAAAATTTTGCCTATTCGAATAAAATGGTCTACAATTGGTTTCTGGTTGCTGTGCGACATCATCGAGTCGCACGAAGAAAAATATTATTATTACGTGAGTATTGCCAATAATGATGCATTCATTTCACAGCACCGATGAATGACCAAACTGAAAGAATGGAATGTTTCGTTTAGCGGTCAAAGTCATAGGACTACAAAAATCACACACAATCTCATTGAGCTAAGATTGGCACTCTTGAAAAATAAGAAATGGCGAATAAATTATTTTCGCGTGATGTTGTCGCAAATGCATTGCAAGTTGTTTTTATTATTTTCTTTTTGGCGCAAACAAACGAAACATTTTATTATTATTATTATTATTATTATTATTATTGAATATGGTTACTGGTTCGTATGTAGAATGTAAAATTGTATGTTGGATGTCGAGACACGTTAGCACAATCTGGCGCCATAAAAACATATTTTTCCACAATGCACAATGTGAGATTTTGTTGTTTTTTTTTTTATTTTTCATATGAAAATCCAAATGGTTTCGTACCGAATGCCATTTTTATTCTTTATTCGTTCACAAAACGAAAATCAAAAGGGAAAAAAAAACAAAATAACTAAAGAACGCAATGGCAACAGAACAAGAAAAGGGATTTTATATGCGAGTGTGTGTATTGTGCTTTGGCCATGCTATGCAGGAATAAAAGTTGTTAAGTCGCTGGCTCTGAAACGATACACAAATATAAAATACATATTCAATGTGCAATGTACGAAAATTGTGAAACGTTTTGACGGAAAAACCGTATGCGAAACAGAAAACCAAAAAGGAAAAATAATAACCAATGACTCAACACTTGTCTGTTAAATTCATTTTTGGAATCAAAGTGCTCATCGCAAATATATTTCGATTGGCAATCTCAGCATAAAATTGCATTCCATTTCACCCATGCTTAAAGTCCAACGATATCCATATATGCTGTATGTATGCTTTATATGGCTTGTTGGCTTGCTATTCTTGTTGCTCGTCTCTTATACTTTTTCCATTCTTCGTATTCTTTTTGGTTCATTTGTTGAACAAGTATGGACTTCGTTATTCCTTTGATGTAATACGAAAAAAGCCAATGAAGAGCAAACTGAAAGAGATTGTCCTTTCAAATTTAAGCCCAACACACCAGTTCGACAGTTTCATTCGTGTTTTTTTTTTTCATTTTTAACATTTTTTTCAGCTTGGAGCTGCAAGGTTTCATATTTTCACATGAAATCAGAGTTTGGTATTTGCCGCATTTTTCCATAATTTTTCATCGTTTTCTTTCATTTTTCAATTCGAATGGAATCTTCGATCGGAGATTCATATGTACAAACATACACAGACACACACCTTGTTCCATTCATTGGGAAATTGAAATCTTTTGTTGCATCGAATAACGACAGTGGAGCCAAAAAAAAAATCGATGCACAAATTTTCAATGTGGATATCATTTTATTAAACTCGATCAATGACATGTTACCTTCAATAAAAACAATTATTATTGTTTTTTTTTTTCTTTGAAATTGAATCTGCATAAGTGTTGAGTAAGAGATCCGAATCGGCGGCATGTGGTTTATTGCCAAAAAAAATGTACGAAATGAAATGAAACTAGATCAACATCGACATCGACATATCTATTACGGTGTCGATGTGATTCGCGTCTCGAATTTCATTGCACATAAAACGCAAGCAATTTCATGAATCAGTACAGTGAACAGTGAACAGAGCGTATAAAGAAAAATGATTGATTTTTGCCAATCGTTTCCACCATCTGGCTGAGAATTGAGAATGGAACAAGAGGATATTCTTTCACGTAATGCATTTTAAATCGAATATAGCGGTGGCGGCAACGCCAAGCGATCCAAGATTTAAAAAGAAAATGATTCTTGAATGGCAAATCACATTCTCATATTAATATATATTTTTTTTCTTTTGAAAAAAAAGGAGAAGATTGTTCATCGTTGCACACATGTTGATGGTTATCGAATGTTATATCAATCTGTTGGCTGGACTCGGTCGTGTTCATGAAATCGAATCGATCGATGCTGACAACTGAGATGCTGACTCGGCGATCTGTGATTTAATCAAAACTTACAGAAATGGGCAAAACATTCTTCGGGATTTTTTCTGTCTCTCTCTCTCTCTTCCATTTTCGGTTTCGTTGTGTCGATCAAATATGGGAATGCGTATTTTGTTTTGCAGTCGATTTGAGATTGAATAAAAATAACGAACATTCTTTCATGTGATAAAATCTTCGTTATTTTAAAATCGAAGACAAAAACTCGAAATCGGGCACACTTTGATGTTTTCAGTCAGTCACTTGTTGATGAATAATTCCATGTATTGGTTTTCCGGTGTAGAAAAATAAATTAGTTGTTTTCTCTGTCGCCGAAATGAAATGTTTAGCAAAAAAAAAAAAAAAAAAAAAATTTAAAAAAAGAACGATCAAAATTTATATTCAATGTTTGGTTTCTCATTCTTTGTGCCTTTTTTCTTATTCTTTACATTACAGATGCCTCCGAAACGCCAGAGAAAGATGCCGGTTTTTGTTCAGGCGGTTCAGAAATTGGCGACGATTATCAATCAGATCGCCACCAAAATAGTCCAAATTCAACGGATGCATCCGAAGATTCGGTTGACGTGAAATTATCTAGCATCGTTATACCAACAAACAAACGAAAATTATTCGAATCAATCAAATGCGAAAGTGATGTTCCATTAAAAAAACGCTACAAATTCGAAACGCATTTTAAACATCTGACCGAAACAACCGATACCTTTGCACAACAGCAGGAAAATGAGACTAAAACGTCAACGGAATCATTTTCATCATCATGGATGCCAAGCAAATACACCGAATCCTATGTACCGACCGAAGCAAAAATACTTGCACGTCATCCTGGCGTTACAACATTACATCGTGCACCCAGTGATTTAAGCTTGGATTCGAATGCACAACAAGACGAACCATTGGCATTGACCGTTCAAAAAAAATCAACCGATAAAAAATCCATAACAGATTATTCAATGCAAACCGACGAACCTCAACCGAATAACAATAAAATTGTCAATGCTGCACCAAACACCGAACATCTAAAAATAACCGAATCGAATGTTAAGTTGTCAAAAAAATCATTAGCAAAAAGTGAATCAAGTACAAATTCAAAATCAGATTCATGTCTCACATCACAACGAAACTATAAAAATATGACAAGAGAGCGTCGCATTGAAGCGAATGCCCGTGAAAGGACACGTGTTCATACAATATCAGCCGCATTTGATACATTACGCCAAACCATACCATCCTATTCGAATACGCAAAAATTATCAAAACTTTCCATTTTACGGGTGGCATGCGCATATATATTGACACTAAGCCGAATGGCTGGCGATGATTACAGTGCCGATAATAGTGAACCGTCGATAGCCAGCTGTCTTGACGAGATCACCAAAACCATTCAAACTGAAGGAAAATCACGTAAACGAAAAGATGACTAACGTATTGTAAATAAATAAATGAAAGGCGAAAGAAATACCAACAACAACAACAACAACAAAAACAACAACAACGAAAGTAGAAGAAAAACAGAAACCCCCATGGAGACTATGCGTTTCGCCGAACGATGTTTTCCATCGACTGAATTTATATGATTAAATTATAAATATTATTTTAATTTTTATTCTTATTCTTATTATTGTTTTGTTATTGCTAAGATGATAAGTCATAGTCTGATAAGTGTTTGACGATTAACAGAAGCTCAGATTGTCATGAGAAGATAGACGGTGATGAGTCGGTGCAAAACAGCAGCAGCAGCAGAGAAGAAAAAGAAAAACAAACACAGTTGAACTGTTTTGTTTCAACCACAATGTTTAGTGTTATTATTATTATTATTTTGTTTGTTTATTTACGTAGTCAGCAAGATCTCCTGTATATTCAGCAGTCTTACTTTGTCACATTTTGTTTGTTGGAGTTCTAGAAAATGAAATAAATTAAAACTGATAGTTAACTTAGGGGTATTATAGCTCCAAATCGGTCGCACTATTTTTATATATCTCGATCTATCCTCTTAATTTTTATCGAAAACTAAGAATAGAACCAAGTTTTGTTTATAAATTTTAAGTATGTGTGTGGTGTGCGCCACACAAGAGCTCAACTCATTTTATTGTCATAAAAATAAAAAGAAAAAAAAAAGAAACACAAAATAAATTGCGATGCCAACAAACTTGAATAGAAAGAGGTCTAACTTGTCAATCGCCGAACGAAATATTTTCATTTTCTCGATATCTCGTTTTTTGTCCCTCTTTTTTTTTTTTTGTTGCTCTTTTTCGATTCTTCTTTCATTTATATTTACATACAATTGTCATAAGAATGATGCTGTGAAATTAGAGAAAACAGTTTCTGTCATGAAATTTAAAATAAATTTTTGTGATATTTTTGCCCGAAGTGTAAAAATAAACTCGATCAGATGTGAAGAGAATGAACAAAAAAAAAACCAACAACAACGCATGCATATAAAATAAATAAAATATTATGAGTCAGATGCGGCTACTGGACGTACGCTTAATCAAACAACGTATTCACATTTTTCGATTTTTCATTTTTGTATTTGAGTTTACTTCCGAACAGCAGCACTTCATTAGCATCTCGTTGAACTATTGGTTACTCTTAACCATTAACCATACGCTTTTCCAATGAGGATTCTATAAGTTAATAATTAAGACCCTGGTTGGCATGATCATGTGATCGACAAACACACCGAATACATCCTAACCGAAATCCATACACCTTCGAAATGAATGCTAATTAAAAGAATGTGATCGTTCGTCTTCAAACTGAATTCAGCTAATGGAACATTTGTCGATGTTATTTTTTTGTTGTTGTTGCTTCTTCTCGATCACCACCAAGGTGATCCATGCAAACAAACCGCATTTTGGCGCTTAACGTGATCTGTTATTGCTATCACGATTATTTGTTCAAAATTTCACATATCAACGAATACAACAAAACTATTTTTTTCTTAGTTCTTTTTTCGCGAGATTTTGGATTGTTACCGAATTGAAAAATGGAAAACATTGAAAAGAATGTGTGTGTTTGGCCATTGCAAGGTTGATGCGTGTATGAAGTTTTGGCAAACGTAAGCACATTCAGTTTTAATCAAGGGTAACAAAAAATTCGCATTCTACACTTATAATTGTCATCTAAATGCGTGATGCATACATTATATGCTGCTTCATTGTGCACCTCTGACACATACCAAAGAATGTTGAAAACAAATATTTTCGAAAAAATATCAACGCAAAATTATTATTATTGTAGGCACACACAAAATAATAATGAAGAAACACAAACAAAAAAAAACATTCAAAATCATAAATTATGACCCCGAAATAGCCAACACATGAGCTGCGCTGTTTACATTCTCAATAATAATTTTATTATTTTATTAATGGTGAGATTTCATTTTTCAAACGATTTTACGCTATCAAAACAAAATAAAGTTGATCTTTTGAGCGCTGAAAACAATCAATTCCATTCATTCATTATTTTCTTCTTTTTTTTTCTTTCGAAGATTTTAAATGACAGCTGAATGGGACGACTGATCGTCATTATTTCGACATGAATCGGGTTTTTTTTTTTTGATTAGTTTACACAAACCAACGAATGATAGTCCATTTTCTATGACGCACAAATTCAACAACTGACCAAAATGTGACAATGAATCGATTTTTGGAGAGTTGATGGCCTTTTATAAAATTGAGATATTGTGATAATTGTTTGTATGAATGCGTCGTCGCATTTAAACCGATTCACATCTACAGACATTGCGTCTATTTGTTCGATTTGTATTCAAATTAGATTTGATTTCTGTCTCGAAATGCCACCTCAAACTTCAAACCATTCGAATTATATCCGCATTTAATAATTCACAATTTCATTTGGAATCACCTACGCCTTGTGGCTTATGTTCATCAGTTTGCACAATATGGTAACGCACATCCGTGAACAGCCGTTTCCTTACTTCTCAGTCAGTTATTATTGAAAAATAATTAAGTATAATTGCAGACTCAATCATTTCATTAGGAAACTGGTTATGCATTTTTGTTGTTGTTGAAATTTGGAATATTAATAATAATCGATGATTCAAGCAAATGTGCAAAAATCAAATGTTTAACATGAAACAAATGCTCATGTCAATTTGCTTATTTTTTTTTGCTTAAATGCCTATTTTCGTTCTCTCATCGATTGAGCTTACTTTGTGAGTTTATTTAACGCGTAGGTAGGTCAGGTTCGATCGATCGATCAAAGTCAAATTTTCCTTTCATATACATTAAAAATTATGAATTGACAGCTCCAATTTGGACTTGAAAAGATGTGCAAAAAAAACGAAAAATCCAAAATAAAAACCATTTTTTTCTCGTCTAATTTTATGCAAAATTGGTCCGATTAATGAAATTTCAATTGTATTGCACAATATCTGACCCCATATTTGCTTAAATGTACTCTGTACTGGCATGTGTGCTGATCCAAGTGAGCCGAATGAGCATGCATACGCATATTTTTCAACAATACACAACAATCGAATTCAATTTTCTGGACTTTGACATTGTGTACAAAGTTTTGGTATATATTTCTTCTTCTTTTTTTTTTCACCAGCTATGCAACGAGTTCGGAGTGCGTCAAGGCATTGTCTTTTTACTTTTGCGTCATTAATACATTCATTTTAATCAAACGAAAGCACATGGACACATTTTAAAACAAAACAATCAATTTTATTATTCTCTGTTATCGCTCGTATGATAGAATGTACGAAAAAAAAGGCAATCGCACATCCGAAATGACGGTCCAATGAATAAATAATGAACGTTCCAAAAACAATCCCGAATAAACAATAAAAACAATGCATCCATGCGTTAAATATTAATAAATAATAATCTATTCATTCATTTGTGGCCTTAAGTGCCACGCAAAAGACAAATTGAATACGTTTCTCATGTCAATAAATCAAAAAAATGCACTTTTCAATTGACTGGGTGTAATTTACGTGGATAAACCGTAAATACATTCGCCTCATATTTTTTTTCTCTTGCACAGAATACAAATTATGTTGCAGACAGCGAAAGAGACAACAACAAAAAAAACTGAGTGACCTTTACAGATCCACTGACAAGTTCACGGTGTTTATTTCTCAATGAAATTGTTGATATCTCTCGTCTGTTCTCTCATCGGAGGCGTCATTGAAATCGGTTTCGATTTCAATCAAAAAATGCCCAATGCACCCAGATGCAAACGGCATCAACATATCAAATACAAATTTGCTTTATGCAATAAGTTGTGTTTATTGCACAAAAACATGCGCTCACAATAATTGTGGTGCGTGGTGCAATGCACATTCATTGAGATCAGTTTTTTTTTCATTCTAAATTAAATATTTTCTTATTGCATTCCGGACAGCACTGAATGCCAATTTACGTTAAACGGTACAGATGTACGCAAAAATGTATTTATTTTGCAATGTTTACATTCTGGCCCGATTCGGTGCTTGTTTTGATTCATTCAACTGAAATAACAACAATATTACGATTATTATGATGCATATTTGAACGATTTACAACTAAATCACAATAATAATCATTAAAAAATGCATTCAACAAATTGCTTGCTTTTTTAATTCAATTGTCGCCGCAAATTTTTGAACAATACGAAAAAAAAAAATAACACTCTACGAGCAACGAACAGTGCATCGAAAATTAAGAATTGGTGCCGAGCGAGAATATTTGATATGCAAACACGCGGAACGATAAACGTGAAAACGGTGGCTTCTCGTTCAATTTTAGTTTCCAGCGCCTGAGAATTCTCATTTCTAATTCAAAAATTATGAATAATTCATTGGGATTGCGAAAAGAATGTAGCAAACTGGGAAGAGAGAACGAGAGAAGATGAAAAAAAAAAATGTAACGCAATTAGGAAAGATTGAACGGTTTGTGTGTTATCCATATTCTGTATTGCAATAATCAAATATCATTACATCATGTTTTGCTTGTTAATCGCTCAGCGCAAAAAAAGGAAGGTCTTGAATGTGAATTCGGAATAGACGATTCCGGAGAATTTTGATGTGATCGATAATAATAATATTCGAACAGATTGAATTGGATGGCGTCGGCTCATTCACAGTGTAGTCATTGAATATATCAATGAATCAACAAAATGTATTCGCTGCTCGTTTTTTTGTTTGTTGCTGCTGCTGCTGTTTGCGTTTTGTGAATTCAGAATAAATGACACTCTAATGCGATGCAATAGATTCTGATGCATAGCCGACAATATGACACTGACTATATTTATAATTATATTATTTTATTATCATTAGCAAAAATTTATTATTGGAACATATGCAAACGCACATACACCACAAACCCGAACATTAACTTCATTAGACATTATTATCGTTATAACGGCACGTTCAAACCATTATACCATTCATTTGTATGATTTTCATGATATTTACCGAATTACTTTTCAATGACCAATGTATAAAATAACATAAAATGCAGACAACAAAAATTTGTTGTTTTTTTTTCATATCCAATGAAAAATGAAAAATAATAATAATTTATTCAGAAAGCAAACGCGAAAAAAAAACAACCAAATATTGTATGAATTTTTAGCAGCAGTTTGTGAAACATGGCCGAACATGTGTTGCCAATCATAAAGCTAGATGCTGATTGAAATTTTGCATTGGGCATTGGGCATCCACTTGGTAAAAGTTCATGTAAAACCTGATACCTGACACAAACGACATATCGTTTCAGGTCTCAAATTTCAATATCGATAATGCTGTTTTCTGTTTGAAGGTGCACGTTCCAATGCTATGGCCTTTTTTGTCAACAACCATTGGCATCGACGCCGGCACCAGCGACAATTTTATCGATTCAATTAAACAAATGAAACACAATTAATTACATTTTAATATTGAACAAAATTGGTGCTGTTGCAAAAAACAGAAAAGCAAACGACGCAACGAATAAATTGCCATCTGTTTTTTTCGGAGTGGAAATTTACAAATTAGTAAATTGATTTATTAATTTAAAAAAAATCGATAGCACCAGCAAATGGAAGAAAAAAACGTTAATTTTTCCTTGTTCCTGTCATTTCGAAGCAATTTTTGGGAGATTCAATCTTTAGCAGATTATCGTTATTGTGAAATAATGTGGCATTCGCACCTTGGCTCAATTTAAATAGGTAGATATGTTGTGCGGGCCATATTGTTGTCAGAAAACCGAAGTATTTTCTTCTTTTTTTTTCTCTCGAAATAACAAATGGCTATCGACACGACCGCCAATTGTTGAACACAAAAAAAAAAATCGAACAAAAGATAATGTCAATGTTTTCTGTTTTCTGGTATAGGCAATCGGGCAAATGGTCACATTTAATATTCGGTGAAATAATATAATAATCATCGAAGTGATGGCATCTGTTTATATATATTTATCGAAATAATAATAAAATCGAAAGAAGAATATGAGAAGAAAAAAAAAACGGACATTTGCTAGTCTTAAAGAATGGAATGGAATGGATACAAATTCGAAAAAAAAAAGAAAGAAATACCCAAAAATTCAGTTAGACAGACGTGTGTTGAGTGTGTACAGTGTACAGTGTACAAAACATGTGTACGGTGGATGGATCAGGTGTTTCACTTTCATATGTTTTTCATGCGATGGCGATGATGTTGTTGATGATGACGAAAACAGGCAACGACAACGAAAACGAATGTGCGCTCTTTCGAAATTCCTATCATAACAATTAAGAAATGTGTGTTTGAATTTCGAACAACCGGCAATGACTTCGAATTATTATTATCAATGTTTTTGTTGTTGCAATGCCCATCGTCCGATGAATGCATAAATTGAAAGGAAAAGGAAAAGGAAAAGGAAAAAGAGACATCCGTACATCCGATCGACGTCGACATGATATGCTCATGCTCATGCTCATTATCATGCTGGAAAAACGAAAAAGAAGACGACAAAAAAACATTCCGTCAAGAAATGAAACTGTAGCATTTATATGGTTGTTTTTTACTTGTTTTTTTCTTTCCTTTTCATATGCTTATTATTAATTTTCAGGAAGCAACAAACGCATCAACTTTAAGCAACTTGCGTATATGGCATACCTAAGCAAACACACTTCATTTCTTATTTTTTTGGTTTTCGATGAAGAAAAAAAAGCAAACGAAACAAAAACACCTAAAATTCGAAACGGAACAGAAGCAATTGTTTGTAACTGCCACGGCTCAACAAGGTGGTTCTTATTACACACAAAACCGATTATTTTCTTTCTCTCTCTCTCTCTCTCTCTCTCTCTCTCTCTCTCTCTCTCTCGCCCTCCTCCTTTTAGTTTGCCATTACATTGTCGCATTTTAGACCATTGGAATGGTCGTGTGCGTCTGCAATATCATGTTTTTGTTTTCGTTCGTTTTCACCTCGGTCGGTTTCGCTTTTCCACCAAATAATAATGATTGTATTTGCATTCCAGGTGCCACATCATTTACACATTGACATTTGTTATGCCCATTTGCACATTAAAATGCGACAATTTGAACTAATGAAATGAGCGATTTGATGTTCCAGCTTTGCACACCGCAAAATGTTAATTAATGCGCTTGATACGTGCCCAAAGGTGTTCAATATATTCTGAATTCGAAATTCTTTCTTCTCTCTCTCTCTCTCTCTCTCTCTCTCTCTCTCTCTCTCTCTCGCCCTCCTCCTTTTAGTTTGCCATTACATTGTCGCATTTTAGACCATTGGAATGGTCGTGTGCGTCTGCAATATCATGTTTTTGTTTTCGTTCGTTTTCACCTCGGTCGGTTTCGCTTTTCCACCAAATAATAATGATTGTATTTGCATTCCAGGTGCCACATCATTTACACATTGACATTTGTTATGCCCATTTGCACATTAAAATGCGACAATTTGAACTAATGAAATGAGCGATTTGATGTTCCAGCTTTGCACACCGCAAAATGTTAATTAATGCGCTTGATACGTGCCCAAAGGTGTTCAATATATTCTGAATTCGAAAATTGTGTACAGAATGTGTTTGGATTCTTGTTTTTATGTGTTTTTCATGAATTTGATAAAATCAATAGGAAAGCCATCGAGCAAAATGGAATAACAATACACATTTGTAATCATAATGAGCCAATTGGTGTTTGGATGATTCGAAAATCTTTCCCCCCGTTTCTGTTTGTCTATGAATAATTAATTAGGTCTTATCATTGGACATTTTTTTTTTCTGGGTGCGATCAATGAAATGTCATCAAATGAAAAAAAAAAACATCTTACAGTCTTTGCCGGCGACGATTGTCAACATACACGTCGATGGAAAATAATAAAAATAGAAATTCATCTTATCGACAAATGAACGACGTGTATATTGAGTGTGCTTAAAATAGTAATGGATTGAAAAATAAATATTCAAACGAACACATTTTCGAGATGAATTGAAAATAGCACACATGAATGGATGAGACAGTATTTTAGTTCAAACGTTTCATATACTTCATATTCAGTTGAACACCAGATGTTTTGCTTTTTTTTTGAGTCAGAATGGGAAAGAAACCAAACTTTGAACGAATAATAAAAATTTCATAACAACAAATAGCCGAACATCAAGTGTTCAGTGAACAGTGAACATGAACGTTATCATAATTCGATAAGCGTTGTCTATTTTCGGTGCAAATGTACTCACTACACACTACACTCATCACAAATACAAGGTCTATTTCTTCATATTTCCTGACTATACGCATTCATCATCGAAAAATGATCATTTTAATAAAATGATAATTGACATTTCGTTTTTAGCAATGCTTTTGCTTCTGTTTGAATTTGCATTTGTCATCATCTGGTGATAGCAATAAAATGTTAGATTTGATTCATTTGGGTTTTTGAAAAAAATTCTAATCATGGATTTTGCCTCCTGTGTAAATCCACATCGTAAATCTAAAAGCAATTAAATTCAACGTCAAACAATGAGCTTAAATTTTTCCATCTCTTAGATACATACATATTAATAGAAAATTGGTCACGTTAATGATCTGTTGAAACAAATTGGAATTAAATACTTGTACAGGTGTACATGCACCTAGAATATCAAGTTGAAAAAAAAAACAAACAAAAAAGATAACGAAATGTATCACATTTCCTATTAATTGATTACAAATGAGTCCATTCTGATAAGAAACGAATCATATCGATTACACGCCAGCATTGAAACGAAGTAAGTCAGGTGATAATGCGTTCGGCTCGTTGGCCTCCATCCTTCATTCTTTTTTGCCGAAGGAATATTTTAGCCGAAAATGCAAAACAGGATTTTGCTAAAATGTCGTGATAGCCTAAAGCCATTTGAAATGCCTATTTTCCATCCAGAATTATACGAAATTCGGTTTGCAATAATGAATGCTGGGCTGGCATCGCGGGAAGCGGAATATTTCAAATGAAAAAAAATTTCTTTGGCTGTTTTGACTTCGCATAAGGCATGATTAATAAATAAAATATCAAAATACATTTTTATTTTACATTCCTGAAAAAGACTTCTGTTCCCACACATTATGCGCCCAATGCATCAAGCATTAAATCTACCAATTTGTTTGCTATACATGCATTTTTTCCTCATTTATTTTTGTTGTTTCATTCCATTTGTCCGTCTCTTTTTCGGAATGAAAGCAGAAAGATGAACCAGTGTATGGAATTAGTTTAGATTTGGATTTTCGTTAGTCATTCACTCATTTATTCATTCGTTCGAATAAGATAAGATAATAATACGCTCGGCGCTCGGTGCATTTTTCTTCTATATTTTCGTTCGCTCATAAATGGTGTTTTTTTTTTCTTCGATGCATTTTCCCTTTTCATTTGATAGGTGTACGATTAAAATTTTGAAATGTCCTAATGTTTGTTGCGGGTTGTGCCTGACATGCCTACACCAACCCAACAACCATTTTTATCTTTAATCTTTGGTTCATTGTACACAATGGTGATCAAAATTTTGAGATTTTCTTTTTTTGCAAAGAATGCAATGTGAAAACGCATAATTAAAAAAAAAGATGTAGGCGATGCCCAACTCGCTCATGTAATTGGTCACTCACAAAAAACAAAAGCACAAAAAATGCTTCATTCTACAGATGCAATGCAGCTGCGTGACTGCTTCGTTTATTCACAAAAAAAAAGAAACAAACAAATTTTAATACAACGAGAAAATTAAATATCTTCTTTTTTTTTGGTGATTAAACAAAATTCCGATTTTCTTCTGAATTTTGAAATTCAGCTAATGAAAATGAAATTGTTTTAAGAATTCGTTCGGCTATTAAGCAATCATTTAACAGTTTAGCGAACAATAATAATTCATTGTTTTTATTTGCTGCGCATTTTATGAATATTTTGTGCATTTTGAAATGCTTTGAATGCCATCCAAAAATAATAGTCATCGGGTGTTTGAACGTGATGGCAGCCAAATTTCTAGGGGCTCTCAATTTGCGCATTCATTTCTAACAATCAATTGATTTCTTTACTTTTCTCATCTTTGTATTGCTTCGATATGCAGAACAATGAATACAGAACAAAAAAAGAGTCTCATAAATGTGCTAAGATAACGGGCTCGATATTTGGGTTGGTTAAATTTTCGTGCGCAATTGGTTCCCTTATTTGTTGTTGTTGCTATCTGTTTTTTTTCAGCTCTCAAATACACATTTTGACAAATAGACGATCCGTATTTCAATCGCATTAATCAAAACCCATTTTCAGTTACTTCAAACAAAACCAAAGAACAATTTCTTTCATTTAATCGTTATCACGTTTGGCGCTCCAAATATATTTGCCAAAAAAAGGTGAAATTGAAGAAGAGACATTTTTTTTCGTTTCTTGATAATAATAATAAAAGGAAACGAGAACAGAGGACAAAATTCATTCGCAAAAATTTCATATTTAAAACTGAATGTAAAGATCTCATAATATTTACAATTGACAATTTTTGAAGTGAATTACGTGTGTGCACAGACAAACGAACACATTCGATAACACGATAATATTCATTCAAAATAAAAAAAATTCAAAAATAAAGAGAAAAAGATAAAATTAGGCAAATAGACACGAGCGGAATGAGTACAATGTATTTTTTTCTTCGAAATTGATGATTTGGATTTGATGTTGTTGGATTATTGTTTCGAAAGGGATCAGTTGAAGGTGCAGCCGGGCTGATGGAAAGAACACCTGCCACAAACACAAATATGACGTCAAAACGAGAGCAATGGGACAAATTTTACTAGGCGCACATGAACCACAATAATGGATTTCCGTATGGTAAAAAGAGCGTTTCAGTTCGTATTGTAGTCGTCTTTGTTGTTTTGTTCGCTTCAAAACGTGTATGGTACATATCTTGGCCACAAACTTTACAAACATAACATGTTCGAAACAAACACCACCAATCAGATTAACGAACGAATGACCAAAAAGAAGAAGAAGAAAAAACTCAATTGAATCCAATAATTCTCACACAGGTCATCATCGTACATACACAGTGCTGTAATAATCAAATCAGACAGAAGATCAACCATGAGCAATGAGCAATCATGACCCCATCAGACATAGTATACATATGCATAAGTTTATAGTCAAAATATTCAATTGCCAATGTCATCATCAAATATAATAGTTTCGACCAAACATTAAAACGTAACAATGCCGCTAAATCAACAATTTTGTGATTTATGAGAGGGAAAATATCGAGATAAAAGTGAAATAAATGTCTGACATTTCTACCAGGCACACATCCAATGTAGCACACATAACAATAACAGCAAGCTGTTGAAATGATATTGCCGCTTTTACAGCAATGTGCTACGAGTTCGTTGATTTTGTATCCACTCTCACTCTTTGTCTCGCTCTGTGTTGTTCGATTGGTTCATTCGTTCGTTTGGTTGTTAAAAGGGGACCGCAGTACGTTGACTTACGTTGCGTTCTCATATAAACCAAAAAACGATCGTAACAGGCGCACGGCAATCTAACGCCACAATACACAGCACACAATCTTGATTGAATGTAACGCCCGATGATTTTTAATTATTTTTATCTTCTTTTTCTTTTTGGACATTTTGAATGGTTTTCTGGTAAAATGAAATGAAAACAGGTGTGTTTTATTGTTCGGATATTTATCTGTTATCCAATTTTTTTTTTGTTTCTCATTCTCTTATATTTCGAGCTCGATTTCATTTTTTCGATAGTAGTTGTTAGCGCTGTAAGCCAAAAGAAACATTTTCAAAGCTTCAAAATTCGTGCGCTCTCCACCTTAACCGGATTTTTCGATTAAATAGATGGGATATATCGCATTTCGTCGCAAATAAACAAAAAGTGAAAAGCGACAACAATAAGGAAATGTATTTGATTCAAAGCTGAATCAACCATTCTGGCTGAACAGTGGTGTCTTGTCAGCTTTCTGCATTACTTCACCGATACGAATAACAGGCAAACAGAATTTGAAACATGAAAATGCATCTAGAATTTAGCTTCCTTATGTACTTGACACACTAAACCAAGTCAAAATGGATTGAATGTCGCTTTCAAATGAGAACCGAAGCGAACTGAATGATTGAATCAAATTGAAAACAACAAACGATATTGTCTGGCCTACGTTTTATTTACGCCCAACCATTTCTTTTTTCACCTCTACAACGGCAATTGGATCAGGCGCACAGCATACGATGAATAGCTTGTATGCTACCAGCTCAGTCTGTTTTTATTGGCGAGCCAAGAACATTGTGTCTATACGGTATGAGATATACGAAAATATTGGTGCTGCTATTGGCTATATCGGTTGCTGAGTGTTAGACATGTAGTCCGTTTTGAAACATTCGAATGGATGAATGAAATCACATTTGTTACATTTTTCCACGAGTTGAAAATGTTTGAATATTTGTTCGAAATATTCGATTGAATGGCTCAAAACGCTGTGCAAAACTCATCAAAGTACGATTCTGATACAAGAGGCGCGTCAAATAACAGGGCACCATCTATGTAGCACATATACATCTCGCATCATTTTGAAGCTTTTCAATTTCAGTTTGCTCGTTTTGAACACAAGCCGAATGTGCTGTGAAGTGAATGAAACTGAGGAACAGGCGACTCTCTGATGTGCGACGATTATCACAATATTTGATCTTACTTTTTGGTTAAATTTTTCGATGTTTGTTTTTTAATATTTTTGAGAGGTTTTGAAAATAAAATGAATTTAATCGTTTTTTTTCTATTATTACTCATTATTTCGTCGAAAATGATTTTAATTTCGATTTTATGTGTGAGAATCGTTTTACGACGCACAAACAATATGGGCGAATGGAATGAATCGGCTTGTGAATGGGCGCTGAATGTCAATGTTTGTATGCAGAGACCAACGCGGCGGGACAGAGAGAAACGTATGTCAAATATTAAAATTGTGATAGCACGCGCTAAAAACCACAACGAAAGTATTGTAGACAATTTCAGTTCAAATGTCCTGACTATCAGTCCTTTGGACTTTGGATACATTATTGGCAAATAATGTGGAATTCGAGGTTCTTTTGTTGTTTTGTTTTTGTTGTGAATTTCGAGAATTATTTTTCGGATTTTTAACTGAATACTTGGTAATATGTGTGTGTGTGTTTTGGGCGCCATCTATGTGGAAAATAATGAACTTAACCATCTCATCAACAAAATATATAGTAAACATATATTAAAAATTTCGTTAACAACAAATTGTATCCTAACAATTCCATATGTCGTATATAAATAGGTGTTTTTCTTTAATTTATAGATGCACAGATGAATATGACACAATTGAATCAACGCATAAAAAAAATAAATAGTTTTAAATGAGAAGGAAACCGTAAATTCATTCGACTTCAAATTTAGCCAAAGATTCCATAATGGAATGCATTTCAAGACGGTCTCATAGTAGTATTCGATCCCAACTCTCTATCTGTCTATTTCACCCATCGGCTTTTGCAATTGCCAGCCAGGAAAGTAAGAGCCTCAGCTGCATCAAGTTCTTCCTTTTGATGATTGTTTACACCGACTTCAGTCGTTGGATAATGTTCGTTACAACGAACCCTAAAAAAGAAAAATGATTTCGGATCAAATTTTGTTCCCAACCCATTTTGGGATTTGATTTTTTTTGACTGCTCACCCTTTCGAATTCCATTCGATGTAATTGTTTTTTTCCGGTGTAAATTTGGCCGCACTTTCAAGCCATTTTGACAATTCATATCCGCATTTGTCCGTTCCATTCTCTGTATCATTATTCAATCCGCGCAAATATTTAGCCATAATTTTATTTTTGTACTTTGGATTCGAAAAACAGCCAAACGGTTGTGATGGGCTCGATGGATTTGTATTATTTGTCGTTGAGCTCACCTGTGAATGGATCAAAAATGTTGATCGACCAAACTGTTAAAAATTATCAAATCAATTTTATGCAATGACAATGAGAATCAATTTAAAACCAACCTGATAACATTGTTCGTTGGTATAATTAATTGGTTTATTGTCTGTCTTAATATCATTCTCAATGAGATCATGTGATTTTTGAATTGTTTCACTGGCAGCCGCAAAATTATTATCGTTTGTATCTTTGATTTGGAAACCATTAAATGTATTTTTCTCAAATCGATTGTAACCATTGAATTGGATTATTGGTGTTAATTGGCCGGCCGCATTCAAGGTCAATGATTTGCTTTCAAAATATTCATTGCGTCGTTCTTCATCCTCCCAAATGCTATCACTTGAACATATGCTGAATTGTTCCACATTTCCGCGTGCGTTGTCATTATAATTTTTAATCAAATTGCCCCAGGTGTTTTTTTGCGGTTCTTTACCAGCATTTTTGAGTTTTCGTCGCCAATTCGCAAACCAATTGCAAATCTAAAAGGAAGAAAGAGATGGTATGTTTGATTCGGATGTTCGAAGACGATAAAATACAAATAAGTTTTAAGCTGTAAGTACTTGAATGTATGTGAGTCCAGTTTTTTGGGCCAAAGACTTCTTTTCTTCGCGACTTGGGTATGGATTCTCTCTTCGGCGGACCAACCAATCCTTTAACATTCGTTTTATTTCCGGTGTGAATAATCGTTTGATTGGCCTATGAATATCACCGTGCACTGGTGTCCAGGACCTTCTGATAACAAAATACCAAAACCGAAACAAAACCAATTATTATTAGATTTTTTTTTATTGTCTATTTAAAAAAAAAAAACAAATACTAATTATGTGAGCATGGTTAATTGAAATAGAGACGAAACGAAAAAACATCGATTTAAATTAAATGGAAAAAGTTACAAAGCGAAACATGGCATGCATTTTAGTTTTAGTTTTTTTGCGATTTCGTTTTGGCGGTGAATGCAATCAATGTAGAACCAATAAAACGGATACAAAAACATTCGCATACAATCAAACTCACTAACGAACCTACTATTTTTTCTATTTCGCATGGGACGAGTACCTTTATCCATTTTCTTTTTTTTTCTGTTTTCTTATTTTATTTATCTACAATTAATACAAAGACACAAAGAAATAGAAATAATAAGAATTTGTTTTTTTTTTAATGATGTCATTTATGATGTGGTCGGTGAAAGGTGAAAAAAAAACAGTGGTTGAACAATAGTTTCAGGCTTGCGAATCGAAAAAAAAAAAAATAAGAAAAAAAAAACAAGAGTCGACAAATGAGAAATAAAAGGCTCGTTACAAAAACATCGCAGTTTTATTTCAGCTTCGTCTAAAAATAAAATCATTCGACAAAAAAACACGACTTCTATACATTTAGTTTTGTTTCTCTTCGCTTCTCGTTGAATATTCTTTCTTTCTTTTTTTCATTTGTGTTCATTCGTTGTCATCTTTGCCGTGTTGACCGTTGTGTTTTGTGTGTGTTTTTTAATCTTTGATTTTTTTTTTCGTCGTAAAACGAGTCAGATTTATTCGATCACCGATCTACACAACACATGACACAAAATACAATAATATATAAGTAATAATTTTAATTTCATGTCCCCCGCGTTTAATACGTAATCACACAACCAGAAATCAATGTTCAGAATTGAGAGCGCTAAATTTTTGCTTTTCGTAATTATAATTGTATAATTCGAGTATTTGTTTGTCATTTGTAATTGATCGATGAAGCATCAGCGATTGACACCAGCGATGGCCAATGGCCAATGGAGCCATACTTATTTTGAAAACAAAAAGGATTTGGGAGGAACGATCGAATCAAAACGAATATTTTCGATTTTATCAATTTTCAAAGGACAAATTCAATTTCGATGTCATTGATCATGCGCCTGCGGGGGAGGGGGGGTGTTGTAAAACGTGTAATGTTGCACAAATGACTTTTGTTCTCTTTAAACGAGTTATTTTTTTTTTTTTTTGCTCAATTTGTGACAGCGATCGAAACAACCGAGGTATCGATAATTTATAATAAATCAAATTTCAAATCGATTGCCACCAAATGCAAAACATATCGGGAATATAAGAAAAAGAAAATGAAAATCATTTCAACAATCAAAGCAAAATATAATTTCAAAAATTTACAACAAAAATAATGAATTTTCGTTGAGAAGAAGAAAAAAAAATAATAAATAAATCAAATCAATAAAACACCTCCAACTCACTTATTTTATCATTTAATTAGCACAGCCAAAAATAACCACTTTTCTTTGAGGATTTTCAATAATGCACACACGTTCAACGATCAATTTTCTTTTAAACGTTGCGTCAGTGATAATGTTTTCTCGTCGATCATAAAAATGTAAAATAAAAACCAAATTAAATTTCAAATTTTTTGCCCGGATTTTGAAATCAAATGAAATGATCTGTTAATTGTATTGTTCGAATTTTGTATGATTCGGTGCTGGTGACGCTGAGACTGTTGTTCTATCAATATATTAGAAGCAACTGAAAAACGACAATAATATTGCACATGCTTTAAATACTGAATTCGTTTGTCGGATCAGCTAAAGCTACTGAATCGCAATCGGATAATGAAATTGCTCTGAACAAAAATATTTTATACAACCAAAACATCATTTTAGAGTAGCCTTCATATTTCAAAACTTTTAAAAATGATGCCACAATCGAATATTTCTCCGTTCATTTGCTTAAAATTCATCATTTGGTTGTGTGATAAAAGTTAAAAAAAAAAAAACAGCAATCCATCTAATATCTTAAATCCATTGTGTCAAAGTAATAGTAAGATTCAAGGCGACCAAACATTAACTCCACCCTAATTGTGTGTGCACCGCGAATTCAAACGAGCACCAACGAATTTTCATGTCAACTGATTTTCGTTGTTTTTGTCATTCTCTTTTTTCGTGCGAATTCATTTGTTTTCCTTTACAATCGTCCTAAAAACCTTGTGGAAAATACTTTTTTTCTGATTCGTTCGATTTTTCGTGTTTTCGAACATCTTATGTTTTTTTTCTTTCTCTCTCTCTCTCTCTCTCTCTCTCTCTTTCTCTCTCGTCCGTTCGTCGTCATCAAATAATCATCAATGATCATTGTCGTATATGTTTTTGCCAAATGGAGAAAATGATTTATATTCGTTAATCGTACATTTTCGTATAATCGCTCGGCATTCGGTTCTACAAATAATAATAGTCGGTGCAAGTGGTTTTTTTTTCTTGTTTTTGATTTTGTTTTTTGTTTTCGATCATTCTCATTTAAATCGAAATATTAAAAATCGCGCATTTGTGATGGCATGTGTAGTGTAGGCGCTGCTTGTTTAAGCGGCTATTAAAATACATGAATATTTTGTTTTTGTTTGATACATTCACATTTCACTAGACCAAAACCCAATGAAACGCGGTGGTCAATGTGAATACTTTTGTTCGTAATAACAATGTATCGTCAAATGACCAATTTTCATCGTTCTATTTCTGTTCGGGTGCTTGATTTGTTTGCGCCAAACATGAATTTTATTGATCGAAAGGGATTTGGAAATAAATATAGTGAAATACATTTTCAATTAGAAATTATTTTCTCGTTTTTATTTTACACATTTCTAATGTCAATGTTTTGCAATTTAATTCATATTATGATTCGATTTTATTGTCACTGGTCGCTGTGCTGGGATCGGTATTCACTGGATTTGCATTTGTTTTTAAAATATCCGCATGTGAATCGAGCAATTGACATAGATTGCTTTGATGTGATTGTAAATTGTTCGTTAATTGGCCGCCAACTGATTGCAATGTCGAAACAAATTGAGCACGGACGGTCGTCAAATCCGGTAGCAAAGCAAAATTTTCCAATTCAGCTCGGCTCATGTAACGATCTCCTAACGATCCAGCCAATAATAGAATTTTCGGTGTTTTCTTGAACACTTTCAACAACGAGCCAATATTCCATTCTTGACCGAACAGCATACAACTGTACTGTGTATCTAATAATAGTGGCATCATTGCCTTAAAACGTGTTCCTTTAATCGCATTTTCGATTACTTTGCGATTATAAATGCATACTTTTACGTTTCGTTTGTGGCATTCAACGCGAAATTTAAAAAATTCATATGAATCCATTGAATTTTTTTGACATATTAAAATCATTTGTGCATTGTCAAAGTATTGAAACAATTCCCTGGTCAGAATGGCTTCATACGGATGTAATATTTTTGTTACTCCCGATTCTTTTTCCAATCTTTGTTTTTCCATTTTTCGTTGGCATAGATCGATAGCAGTTACTCGGGGAAATCTTGGTTTGGTAACGGCTTCCCAAAGAGCTCGTTCATAATGCGGTTTTCGTGGACTTTGAACGTTTATTTTGCCACGGAATCGTTTAATTTGCACCAGCCGGTTTTCCGTTTGAAGAAAAGCTAAATAAAGAAAAGACAATATTATCATTATGACTTGAATTAAGCACACATTTTTGGTTATGTTTTGTCCATTGAACGGTATTCTGAAAGCACCGGGCTGAACTGCTTAGTATAAATGATTAAATTACAACAAAGTCTCATCTCACCTCGTTGGATAAACGAGTTCATGTCGATACTGTTTGCTTGTGGTTTTTATTTATGAATAAAATTCTAAATGGTTTTTTTTTTTTTTTTTGAAACGAAATTAAACTTCCACTTTGGTAATATATATTTTTTGTAGGTTGTTGTGTGAACCAGTTGACATTTCAAAATTGCATATGTCAAAATATGCTTTTTATTTTCGATAGAATTTGTTGACATATGTTTGGAAAATGATTGGTGTTGACTATTGAGCCAGACGTGAAAAATCATTCGAATGTTCCGAATGGAAAGTTTTTCTGAGATCAGGTTTTTAGAAATGTAAAATGAGATGATTCGAAGCCAAGCCAAACCAAGTTACAGCAACCAGAATGATCCGATTGGTTTGGAGATGGCTTTTTATGATTGAACTTCGATACATAACGCCATCTATCTGTAAAATCCTGAACTATGTGAACAATGATAAAAATGAAAAATTTCCCAATAATATTGATACATTTGTGGATTTTTCACTTTGGAAACTTTTAATTAGTAAAATTTGCACCGAAAAACTTAAATTTTATTTGAAAATACTTCCAAAATAGGCTAAAAATACATATATGGGAGAATCGCCAAAGCTTTCATTATTCTATGGAAACTCGATCTGTCAATTTAAGTTCAAAATTGAGGTGTGTTCATCGACATATGCGTTTGTAGGGCAACACTTTTCATTCATTTCTTCTGCATTCAGTTCAGTTTTGGAGAAGTCATCGATATAGTCAGACGTCTAAACCCGCAAGCAGCTGATTTGTAGTTTGATTGAAAATTTTTATAAAAAGAAGAAGAAGAAGAAGAAAAAAAAATAGGAAAAACGAGAGAAGAGAATCAAATATGGCGGCCTTCTAATGCCCCCATTGCTGAAATTACGCATATCCATTGAAATCACTTTGGTTACGTACGTCTTGTCTATGCCACGATACTGTATTCCAAATACATATATGTTTTTCGCCTCTTGTTTCCAGAAAAAAGAGAAATATTAGACGATTTTCGATCGCAAATGAACGATGATTAGATAGACGTAAAGAAAAATAGAAAGAAAGAAAGAAAGAAGCAAAACATTGTGTGTTCATTGATTGACTTTTGAATTTGTGAAAGTGATTTTTACGCGTATACAGAAAAGTGAAGGTCTCCGACGCCATATTGAATTTTATGTATATTTTTTTATAAGCATTCGTCTCGGTTACGAAACAGTTCATCGTCATATACTGTATGCAGAACCAAACTAAATACAATACCACATTTGAATGGCTGTTCTTATATCTGTTTGAATTCCATTGAATTGAATATCGAAAATGGTGAGTTTCATGACAAGCAATCATGCCTTGTTTTTTGTTCTTCTGCTTTTTTTCTTGGATTTTGTGATTCATGCAATTTCGATTAAATATCATGATAACCAATCATTAGGCTTTTTTAGAGAGAGAGAGAGAGAGAGAGAGAGAGAGATAGAGAAAAATCGTAGTCAATATATAAGGTTTTGTTTTTGTACATTTTTGGATTGGAGCAGAGCGAATTCTGTACTAGATTTTGTAGTAGATTTCGATACGAAAATATGAGAAAAGAGATCTAAACAACGAACGTATCTATGGGCGAACGGTGACAAAGAAAAACCTCGTATGAACTTTTTTCCGTCTCATCGGCTATCATAGTTGCCGTCATCCCACGGACTTGTTTTTTTTTTTTGCTTTCCTTTCATTGAGTTTTTGATATGGTGGTGGTAGGGACCTCCTTCGAATTTTTCTTTTAGACATTTACATGAACTTATTATTATTGACTGTGAAATTAATGAATTTTTTTTTGCATTTGTTTTTTCTTTTTAGCCACGGATCGATCCGGTTAAACTTCTGACGTGCATTAGCTCACTTTTATCACCGAACGGTGGTATTCGTAGCACTGCCGAGGTTAAACGACTCGCAAGGTATTTATCAAATTAACTGATGTTTCTGTGTTTAAAGAATTCTTTTACGAGTAAAATTTGAGAAAGACGAAATCTTACAAAACAGATGATTTTTGTGAAATTTTTATTCAGTTGACTCATCGTCCATTTTTTTCTCTTCAATTTTTCATTTTTTTTTTTCGAAAACAGTTTGATGGGAAAATACTCGAAGAAATTGGTGTCCAAATGCATATACATTCAAATATTGAAATGCACTGACACAGAACTATTAGGTCAATTTATGACCTTTGGCGGCTGGGCATTAGTCCATACATGGCTCACAGATGGCATTGAATCAAAGAATTGGGCATTGGTGCAAGAGCTATTGGAACTGTTATTGCTATGCCCTGTTGATGTTCCACGATTGCAGAGTAATTCAGCGCCTAAATTAGTGAAATCCTTATCCAGGGAAGAGGGAAATGATGGTAAGAACACATGAACACTCATATTTTTTCATTGCTGCATTTTTTCTTTTTCTTTTTTTTTCTTCATTAAAACATCCAAATGATAAGTGAATCAAATATTCCCAGATCATTTTTATGGAATTTTTTTCTATCGAAACTAATACTATTTTCCGTATCCTTAAAAAAAACAACAGGTGTCCGGATATTAGCAGCTAAGCTAGTTGAACAATGGTTGAAAATCGCCCGAGGTGAAATCACTAGTCAAAGTTCTAATGTTGTTAATAAAGAAAATTTGGCCAATCGGCAATCTCATTTGATCGATGGTCCGGTTACTGACAGTAGTTTATTGGACAATTGTTTATCGTCCGAAATAAATGGCAATGATGTGACCGATAGTGCGATTGATCATGTGATCGATGGACGAGATGATGAAAGTTTAGTTTTTAAAATAACCGTCAAAGATGGAATGAAAACTGTTCACAAGGTAACGGATTTATCACCGAAAAAAAATAAAGACATCGATTCGATTAGATCCCCTACATCAGGTGATGCGATCGAAAAGCGTCGCAAAGATGAAAAGTCATCGTCAAAATCGAAAGATGGCAAAGATCGTGAACGCAGTAAAGACAAAGATAAAGATCGAAATCACAAAAAATCCAGCTCATCATCGTCATCACACAAAACAAGTGGATCGTCTTCAAAACACTCATCGTCGAGTGGCAGCAGTAAAACGCACAAAAGTAGTAGCAGCCACAAGAGCAGCTCATCAAGTTCATCTAGTCGTGATAAGGATAGACATCGTTCAAAATCCTCCAGTTCGAGTGGCAAAGATAAAAAAGAGGATAAAGACAAAAGCAAATCCGATGCGTCCAAAACGCAAGCGGAAAAGGACAAGGATACATTGGCACAATTACAGCCGCAGCCATTGGCTAAAGTTAAAATTCCGAAAAAAATGACCGATGACATGGGCAAGACTATTGAAAATGGAACCATCATTCCACCACCGAAAAAGAAATCAATTTCCATTGAAGTTCGAAAAGACAGCGAAAATCGACCAAAAACTGCCAAAACATATAATACTCAGTTCCGGAATCATGGACTGGGCGAAGAAGCACCGCCACCGCCATCACGTCGTGATTTAAAGAAACCATCATCAGTGCCTACAAGCGGCTTAGCAATAACAACGCCTAAGCGCTCATTATCGCCGATCAGTATGGCCAAAGAGGCGGACAAACGGATAAAATTAGCGATCACATCACCAATTATTGAAAAAGCGGGATCCATTAAATTGATTCCAGCCAAACCGAAACGTAAGTACCGTATTGAATTGATATTTAATCAAATTTTGTTGTTATCTCGTTCAACAGATATAATCGATCGTGTCGTAGGCTTACGATTGTGCATTGGTGTGGAAAAGCTTTGTAGCATTTATCATTTTAATCACAAAATGAACATGTTAGCGGATCAACCGGATGATTTGAATGATGATTTAATGATCGCCATAAGTATACATTTCATTCTATTTCTCTTAATAACGCCAAACAAACCAAACCAACGTCTTTTATCCGTTTGCAAAAAAAGCAGTTGCCAAAAAGAACAGAAAAGAAAAGCAAAAGTTTCCTCCACTTACTTAATTGAATTTACTTTAGTTTAAATTTATTTATTCGTTTTGGTGATATGCATTACATATATGAAAACAAAAAGAAAAAAATATAAACATAATTTATTCATCGATTTAAATAAATTTCCCAAACCGTGAATCATTGATGACAGGTATGTGTAACATTGACGGCATTCAATGTGTGATGCTGGACAATTTTGCATTCGATAAATAATAATCCCACATTGAAAAAAAAGAAAAATAATTGAAAAGCAATAAAGTTTTCAATAAAAGCAAATTTGATAGAATGCCATAAGACTAGGGCCGCAATGGCCATCAAAACAGCAAGCGATCATACAATTTTGAACGTATTGAAGTCATTCGGGACCTGAATTCCGATCCGTTGGGATTGCGTTAATTTTCTTGGAATTGACCTAAATGTCGAGGTAAGCGTGTTGTGATTGCGAGCGCGCTTTTTGGGGAAAATTAATCGAGTATATTTTTGTTGCGAAAAATCGCATGGAATAAAAATGGAGAGATCAGCGTTTGCAGTTGTGTATGGATATTGCGACCCTAGCCAGCGGCGTCTTTATAATTTCTAGTTCGTAGCTACCTATATATATATAGAGACGTATATATATATTAGGCTATTCACTATTCTCACATACGAAGATAAACGTAAAAAACGAAATAAATTGTTTCACAATTCACACACACACACACACACATAGAGGCACGTATTAGGGAATATTCTGATGAACAACATAAATGGCATTCACTCTCTTGATCGATACAAATTCAAATTCCAATGCCTCGAAACCCCGATCTGATTGAAGCGAATCATAACAGCGCTCCCTTCGATTTGCGCGGCTCGTTTGTTTATTTATTGCAATCGAGGCTTGAGTTATTGTACGCCTGCTATACCATCATTTCAATACCTTTAATAAATTACCGTTTTTATAGAATTCATCGATTCTGAAGACTCAATGTCCCCATACCCAACTCACCTATGATATAGTCTGAAAATTTTATTGTCTCGATAATTGTTTGAATGCCATAGTTTCTAGTTTCCATTCGATTCGTGCTATATTTTTATTGTTGGTTAATAATCAACCGAGGGCTATTCACGCAGGTCCTTGTTCGAAATTCGTTCGGTTTACCTTTCAAGGTCATGAATATTATCGAATCTATGGCCATAAAAACCCAATATCCTTCCCAAATACAATGTTATGATTTGAATTTTATGGTTCCGTGGTTGTAAAAGTAAAATCAGCTGCGTTTTGTTATTTAGCAATTGAAACAGATGCGCATTTATTGGCGTATTTTTCTGTGCATTTATGCTAATGAAGTGGATTCATTTGTCCAGATAATTAAATCCCATTTGTTGTTTTTATACATTCAAGATGTGTAATTGTAATTGAATATAATCGTTTGTAATTATCATGAAAATGACACAACATAAACAAAAAGACTCAAGAGTGACCGTTTTTTTATTCACAAATAAATGCATAAAATTGCCCGAGCCAATTATTAAACAAATACACATCGAACACAAATGAAACTTCAATTGAATCATTATTTATGTAAATAAATGATACGATCAAATGGTGATTGCTCCAACGTCACGCTCGATTTTTTTTTCTCGAATACATTCACATATAATAGTCCATGCCTACAGAAGGAGAATTTTTCATGCTTTTTTCATGATTATCAAGCATTTCTTTTTTTTTTCATTCAGATTTTACAGGTTTTGATCCGATCGCTAAAGCTTTTTCACATCACAGCACATGAGTCACATCACATCGTGGCATTATAAACAATCAATTTAATATTTTTGAATGAAAATCTAATCGAAATTTTTGATTTTGTTTCTAGCTCCGGTTTTGATAGAATCGGATATGTTTATGGACGCAATAACAGCGGCAACAACGAAAAAAGAGCCACGAAAACGAAAACGAAGCCTCAAAGATGGCGAAACCAATGTCGCCGATAGACCGAACGATTCGCCAAAAGATGGTAAAGATGCAAAGCCAGTATTGTCGGCACCATTACGTTTTTACAAAGACACACAAGATGATATGGAAAATAAAGATGATTCCAAAACGGACATCACTGAAGACACCAATGCCGACGATGATGAATCAAAAGAGAAAAAATCCAAAATCGAAAATCAAAATGATGATGGCACTGAACCATCAACGGCTGACTCACCCGACGAACCAGACGAAGAACAACGAAAACGTGAACCTGGTCCAGGTTGTGGTCCAGATGGACCACCCGGCGTTTTAACACTACATCGACGAAAAGGCCCCAAAAAATTGCTACGTTGGAAGCCACAAGAAACACTTGAAGAAATTCGATTCTTTGAATTGGATGAAAATGAACGAATTAATGTGACAAAAACATTCGTTGATATGAAACAAATGGAACGAACTAGCGAACGTGAAGCATTTTTAATAAGCCGTAAAATTGATTCAGAGGATACAATGATGGAACAAATGGAATGGGCACCGCTCATTTTGGTCGATGAAGTTCCCGAACTACCGATCAGTACAAACAGCACGGAAAAAGATATTCAAACGGAACGTGAAAAGAATGTGTTGCAAGCAATTTATTTTAATCGTACATCGATACCAGACAGTCCACATGAACCGGATTGTGTGATTCCATATCAAACAATTGATCCGCCAATAATTCCATTGGATGATGTGACCGGCAATCCGGATGCAGTACATGATTTCACAAATATGGCATGGCCTGAACCAAGAGGCTCACCACCATCACAAGGTGGCGGCAATTTCAATGATTTGGCGGGACATTCGGCATTTGGTGCATTCAATCAATTTGGAAATAATATGGCCGGTTGGCAGAATTCAAATCCAATGATCGGTTTACAACCACCGGCTGCATTAGGATTTGGCGGAATGATACCACCGGAAGCGGTAGCTATGAATTTAAATCCATTGCAACAATTTAATGCGGCAAATATTCCAAATATATCACCGATGATGCAACAACAATTAGCTGCCGCAAATAATATGGGCTACATGACACAATACGCTCAACCTATTCAACCAATGATGAACGATAACAATCGCAATAATCGCATCAATAATAATCGATTCAGTGCCAATAATAATGCTGGTAACAGCAATTGGCAACCACAAACCGGTAACAATAATAATAATCACCGACAAAATTGGATGAAAAATCGAAGGATTTGTACCGCTTTTCAACGTGGCTTTTGCAGACATGGCGAAAAATGTAAATATTTACATCCCGGTGTAAATGGTCCCAAATTTTAAATTTGTTGTTCATCGATTTTCTTTTTCCATTTGCTACATAATAATCAAAAAATCACAACTGAATAAGAAATAACAAATAATTGATAGACGTTTGATAACACATTTTTTTTTCGCAAATATCGAAATATATTTTGTTTTCATTGATTAAAATGTGATGAACTTTTGATGAAAACAATATTCATTTCATTAATATGGATTATTTTGTTCAATAAGTTGTTTGTACCATATATGTCATTAGGTACCAATTAATAGGTAATATAATTCAGATTATTTTGATTTTCATTTTTATTTTTTATTTTTTTGGAAAAAAAGCTAAAAAACGGATTTATGAATACGTAGTAGCTAGGATATAATCAAATATTTTCGAAGGGGGAAAAAATAATAATAATAATAATCAATTGATACATTTAAACAAAGGTTTCATTCAATCTTTCTGTGTCCCTGTGCTTTTATTCGATTGTCACTTGCGGTGCTCTGCAATCGCTTGAAAATGCTAATGCAATTCAGATTTTGATCGTGAAGCTGATAATAGCAGAGCATTAACCAATCATTGGTCTCAAACTTTGGATTCAACGGATTCGGATCGGTTACAATGTGTTCGCCGCTCATGGGTCCAACTAAAATGATGAAATCACCTTTATATACCCGAGTATAATGCAAAAATGCATTACGATTATTGAAATAACAAAACATCAATGCGAATCTATCTGTCTCTAAATTAGCACAACGTCTTAGGAAATCATTTGTAATTTCACTGTCAGTAAACTTTAAATCGATAAATGTTTTGGGTGAATAAGTTGATTGCCACCAGGATTTATCCAGTTCCAGCCCATGAACGTGAATGCTCGAATATTTGCTCACAATCCACTCCAAAAGACCAGAGCCACAGCCGATGCTCAAAATATTTTCAATGTCATTCTCTTTAAAAATTGTTTTCATCCACTTCAAACAATCAACAGTTGGCCAAGCCCACAAAAACTTTGATCTTTCTTCAATCCGAAAATGTTCACCAATTTCGATGACAGCTTCCCAATCATTGGCGTCCGTTAATAATACGAGATAATCTTCAAGCGTGGAATACATCTCTTCTGAAAAATATTGTTATTCTTAATATCGTATGCGAATGAAAATGCTTTCAACTAAATAGGACTCTTCAAACACCCACATTCGAAACTCAACTAGCATCGTCTCGAAAATTCGCCCGATGCACAGACGAAAGCAAATGAACATGACATTCATTTGGCGGATGCCAAACATCCGCAGTTTAATTATTATTATTTACTTTAATGAGAAAACACATAACACACTGTATCATAATGATAAATGGTTCGATGGTAAGTGAAGCATTGCAATGTCATGATTTCATGTACAATTAAAATTTACATACGTATACAATGATGATGATGATGATGATGATATTGGCACAATTCCAACCGATAAGTACTATGATGCGCTGAGACCTGTTTTTGTGGCCCGTTTAATCGTTTTTCATTCAAAATAAAAATAGAAATGTCGAGAAAACACGATATTTTGACTTTTATGATGTTTACTAGGTTCAAACGATTCAATACGAATACATCATTGTTAATAAACAATTTGTTTTAAAGCAAAAAAGGGACACATGTCCATGTTTATCAACAGCAGCTAGCCGCATCAATTCGAAAATCGAACACAATTTTACTTTACTTAATAATAATTAATAATAATTAATAATAATCCATTTGTTGACATGACAATCGGAAAAATTGAGACAATTTGTTTTTGAATAGGCGATGAAATGAGAATTTTTCACAATGAATGAGCATTTCGCCCCACGATTCAAATCACCTTGAAGTGCACGCCGATCAACACAATCGCTTCGAGTAGTTCGAGCACTTGGGCTCAACAGCAAATATCCTCCACGTCTGTCAATCGACTTCATCTTGGATATGAAAATTAAAATTATAATGATGCTTAAAGGTTGCATATAGTCACGACGGAAATAGAACGAATCTCCTGAAACCAAATCAACATTTAAGCTCCTGTCGACTGTCGAAAAACATTTTGCATACGTGACCACCGTCAACAATCATCGACAACACTGAACTTAATCCAATCTTCGAAAAAAATTAATTGTTTCAAATGTTTACGACCACGAAACAGAAAAAAATTTCACCCGAATGAAAAGGACGTTCCGTTGGAAAAATTTTAAAAACAAAATCAAACAACATGAAGCGCACCGGTGTCTGTGATGGAAAACATTGTTGACGGTGCTTTTTTAATGACTGTTGTGTGGTCGTTCTATAAACATTCGAATTACTCATAAAATAAAATACGAGAACAATTTGCCTGAGTGGATCAATCCATGAATCGGTTCACATTGTTATTTACGAGGAAAATGACAGTGATACGCAAAAGATGAAATTTTTTTTGAAAGTCAATTGAGCCAAAAAATATCGTTGATACTTTATGACGAATGTCGTTGAATTTCCGAAAATATTTAAAATTTCATTATTATTATTATAAATTTTTGCATCAACGACAATTAAAATAGGTGTCCGAATGCCTGATAAAATAAACGGCGTAAAAAATGAAATGGCAACTGAAAGGAATGCCGAACGTATACACACACAGAAAAAGGAGGAAAAACACTGGATCATCGAATCGGAGGCGCGTAATATTTTGTCAGTTTAGCATATGCCAACAATCGACCAGTGAACCAATCTGAATGACGATCATATTAATAATAACATGTATTTGAATGAGTGAGCGAATGGAGGAGCGTGTATACTTTGATTTGACTAAAAATAAATCGCATAAAAATATCATAATGTAAAATTCGAGATCGTTATAAATGTAGGCATCGTCATCAGGCCATTGTAAATCAAACGTATAAATACGAGTGGTTCGTATATGAATATCATTAGTTCAGATTTTGAAACCACAGCCATCACAGCACAAAAGTACAGTGAAACGAAAAATAATTTTCAATTGCTCCGGAAAAAGTGTAAAAAGCAAAAAAAAAAAGAAATTAAAATGGGAAAAATCGATGCAACAAGTGAAGCCGGTAAACACACTGGTGAAGTGAATGCTTTGGTTTATGATTACGATCATGTGTACAGTGGCGGTGCCGATGGTGTGATTAATGTAAGCATTTTGAAGAAAAAAAAAAAAATCAAATTTGTCCCAAAGCAAAAATAAAAAATATATTCACATTTTTCTTTTCACATCCATTAAACTATTCGATTTTGTGCAGGTTTGGGATGCAAATTTGAAATTTTTGCGCGATATTCCGATCCACAAAGATTTCCCAATATTGGTAATGTGTGTCAATTCACAACATCAATTGTACACTAGTGGTCGCGATGGATCTTTAAGATATTTCCGAAGCCCATGGAAAAACAACAATAACGACATCATGTTACAAACCGTTATGGACGATGTGACTGCATTGTTGTGTGTTGATAATATTTTATATTCTGGTGATGATAAAGGTATTGTCACAAAATGGTATCACAATCAAGTCGGTTGCCAATACAATGTATTAGAAGAGGTAAATAACGCATACAAATAATGCCAAATCATTTTTGATTCAATCAAAAAAAAAAAAATTAAAATTCGAATGTGTTTTCCATGGGAAAGGTCAAATCGATGGCGATTGAAGGGACCGTTATGTATACCGTTCGTGATTTAGATGTTGTTGCCACCGAAATTAGTCCCGGTATCATGAGCTACATAACCAAAGGAACAATGGAAGGTCGAGCTCCGATGTTGCTATTTGGACCAGTCGTTGACAAACACAAGAAATATGTTGTTTGTATTACACGCGACGGCAAGGGCATTTCATTGTATAATAATGAGGCTCCATTCAAAAAAGTCTGGACCAAAGAGAACGCGCACGAAATGATCATCAACACAATCATAGGCACGGAGGAAGCTCTTTTTAGCGCCGGATATGATGGTAAAGTTAAAAAATGGATCATCACCGAAAAAGAACCAAAATTGGTGGATGAAATTGATGTGGGCAAATGCGTAAATGCGTTATGCTTTGGCCCAGGCGAGTCAGTTTATGCTGGCACTGCAGACGGTTTGGTTAGACGCCTTCAATTCAGCAAATAGAGGTGTGGTCGCATAGTCATTTTAGAATTTAGCTTATGATTTGCAAGAGAACAAAATGATTTCTAAAAATATAATCATCAAACGACACCGAATGTCTCATACAAAAGCAGAGAATGCATGACTAGGAGTGAAACGGATTATAAATATTAATTTTACGTTGATTTTTAGATGATCAATGGCTTGCATGGAGATATTTCCTGATTTTTCACTTTTATTTTCGAAATTTTCTTAGCGACAAGCGACAGCATATTATTAACGATCTTCTGTTGTTTTTGTTTCATTCGATTTCTCGAACATTCGACACCATTGATCGCTCGATGAAAATCGAAATGGCGTGACATTTATTGTTTTTAGTGTTTCACCTTTTAGTTTAGACGCGACAGCAAACAGCCAATTACGGTTGGTCGAATAGAAAAATAAAATATTACTAGTATAAATTATGTTAAATGGCTATTCTTAGGAATTGAAATCAAAACACATAAATTTTTCTTTTAAAATAAAAATCACATGAAAAAAAAAAATTAAAAATAAAATATTCATTTCGTTTCTGGTGTTATTCCGTATCTAGAAAACTCTTTATTTAGCTTCGATTCAATCTTCAACGGAATTCAATGACTAATGCGCAAAATTCAATAATAATAATAATTCTGTGTTGATTCGTTTTGTTTCATGTAGACTGTTCAATTTCTGAAAGGCGTTGAAAGACATTGAAAGACGTAGATCGGCTGATGTTATGAATGAAATTTTTCCCCTTTTCATTTGTTGAGCAAAAAATCGACAACGACTTCATTAAATTCTTCTGCGTATCTCAGATGAATATTGTGCTGTCCGTGCGGAAAATCATAATATCTGTGTTTAAATTAAAAAGAAAAGAGAAAAAAAAACAATAAACAATTTTCAGTTTGTTTCAATCCAAACATTCGATTTAAAATGTTGCTTACGAAGTATTTTTGATGGATCTCCTTAGATGACGTATATGTTCGGCTGAAATCATTTTATCATGATTACCATGCAAAATTAATGTTTCGGCTTCAATATTAGCCAATTCATCTTTGCAAATGTTGCCGCCCTTCTTTTCATAAATATTTTCCATGCCATCGATCCATTCAGACCAAAGTTTTGGAAAATATTCGACACCGTAAACCTTTTCCATTGGTTCACGCATTCGGGCCGACCATTTCGAAACATTTCGAATGCCTAAATTCATTAATTTAATCAACAACAACAACAAAAAAAACCCAATGAACAAATCAAAAATTCATTTTGGAATGTACCAACTTTTATAGATTTCCATTTCTTCGGGTAAAATATATGAATTCGAACCCCATACGACCAGCTTATGAACGGCATTCGGATAATTTGCCGCCATAATTAGACCAGTAATGCCACCATCACTCCAACCAACCACTGAATACTTATTCAATCCCAGCGATTGCATCAATGCATTCGCAACGAATGCATCTCTGTGAAAAAAATCCAAATCAAACGTACGATTTGGTGGTCTTGATTTTCCATATCCCGGTGGATCCCAACCAATTATTGAATAATTTGTTATTAAATCCGGTAATTGATCGAGTTGTGGCCCAAAATCGGTAATAGCTGTTCCAAGTGCGCCCGGCATCAAAATCATTGCATTCCTTCCATCACCACTTCGTACATAATTAATATTGTATTCGTTGTGTTTGTTATCCGTGAGTTTTATTTTATTTTCGTTGAAATTAGTTGTTACTGGTTTCGTTGTACTAAAGTGGCGAACAAAATTTTGAATTGTTTTCAATCTTTCACACACAATTCGTAACATTATCAAAATCAAAAACTATGCAATAAATCCAACATAAATGATTTTAATTTTGCAAGATATTGTCAAATATGGAATATTATTCAGTTGAAGATGATTTGATTAGGTTTTGGGTTAATTTTAAAAGCGATTTGACAAATGTCATACATTACGCGGGACAAAGTCGCCACACTTTCGAAATTGGTTTTTCGTGTGGATTCATTACTTTTCTGTATTGTGCTAATTTTTCTAAAATAATTTCGTTCGGTTCGCCCAATTTCGTTTCGTTTCCACCACACAATTCAAAATGCAATAAAAACCCATTTGAATGTCGATGGACGTTGAAATTTTTCGATAAATTGAAAAATAATCGTCATTTCATATGAATTTCACATGGAATTTAATGTATAGAAATGAAATGGGACGCATTGACATTCGTCTTTATGCTGAAAATCACATGAAAATATGCAAATTTCGTAATGAAAAAATATTTCCAGCCCATCAAAACGGCTATCTTTTTGTTCAGAAAAATTATCTCTTCAATTGTTCATTGCAAAAAATTGATAATTTCCATTAATTTAAGCAAAAAATTTGATTTTCATCAATTCATATATAGTTCGGTTTGAAAGAGAAGCCATACATTCGTATGTGGTTAGAAAGAGAAGAACTTATTTAATTGCCAGCATCGCATCGTTTTCCAATTTATTCCATTAAAAACTTCCACTGGAAGTTCGTGTTCGTTAACCGCCTTGATGCGGCATCAACGATTGCAGCGCGCTCATTTGAATGTGTTCATTTTCGTATGTCGAACATCTGCCTATAGCGTTGCCTCAGTATTCGTATAAAAAAAATTTCAAAATTCAGTACATATTGTTTGTGAGAAATCAAAAATATTATTTTCCATAGTTATCGATATATTGATGATCGTTTGTACGAAAAATTTGCCTTGTTTGTCAAAAAAAAAACATGGACCGTAACAATTCTGAATTTTTTAACGAAAGAAACGATTCAAATAATGAACCATTAAACGCACTCGCTTTCCAAGCTCAACTCAAATAGTATTGGTGAACCGAAGCCATGGTATGTATTATGTATGCGATGTGCGCGTATACATCGAACCGACTGTGTATAGCTGGGGTAGCTTCAACGACAAAGCATCATTCCAGAAACTGAGCTCGAAGTGTACGAACGTATTTTTTACGTTGGTCCGGTAGATACTAAAAGCTAAAATAATTTAATTTTCACTCAGTTCAAGTGTTTAATACAAAGTGCCGTTCACAACAGAGAGACTAAAATCGGTAAATATTTTTTTTTTTGGTTTTTTTTCCACAAATTAATTTTAACTGGTCAAATTTGATAGAAATGCAATTATTTATTGAAAAAAAATATCGGCTTTTCGAAATTCTAGTAGTTTGTTGAATATTTCAATTTATCGTTTGAGGCGAAAAGTGAATCCGCCATTTTGAATTCGACGCGCTTCATTTTTTAGTATTACGTAGTTGAATTTTTTTTTTTCGAAATTCGGCGACAATATTCGATTTTAATAAACCAAAACAATCGTTACATCACATTAAAGTAAACAAAATTTTACCGCGAAAAATATTCAATTTTGTAATTTTTTTTTTCCATTCCCATCAATAAGAATTTGATAATTTTAATTTTTTCTCGATTTTCATGTTGTTTCGTAACACATTCTGTTCATTCTCGGTATTGCATAATTTAATGAATTTCTCATCATTTTCGTTTCGTACAGAAAATGTTTTTTCCCGTGAATTGTATTTTTTTTTTTGTTCATCGATTCTTCGAATTTCGTAATTATTGCCCATATTCATTCGCATTATTCAGAGCGCAGACATGAAAAATTGTCGGCTCTTGTTGCCTTTATTGAGGTCACATAGCAATCTTTCCACATAGATGTCGATATGTTTCATTATTCATTTCATTCGTTCGTTGCGTTGCATACAGCCGACCCCATACAAAGTACAGTCAACACAGTTAACCGCACTGTACACGAATGCCGCTATTCGTTTGCCGCCATATTTTTATTTGTTCAGTTGAATTTGGCTTTGCGCTATACACACACAAACTGTATAACTTATAGAATAGCGTCGCTTGGGCACTAACACTCTCTCTCTCCCTCTCTCTCTCTTTCGAATTCAAACCAGTTATAAAAGCGCGCATGATTCCCGACATTTATTGATTTTCATTTTAGTAATTTTTTTTTTCTTTCCAATTTTTTTGCAAAGAAAAAAAATTGATGAAAAATTTCAAGTTTTTTTTCAATTTTGTTAATTTTTTCCTTCTTTCTTTCAATTATTTTCATCAAACAGAAATTCGTACAAGTGACAAAAATAAAATCCGTTCACAATGACGGATGGTGAGGAGGAACAGTTCTCGCTGTGTTGGAATAATTACAACACAAATTTATCTACCGGTTTTCATGAATCGCTGTGTCGAGGCGATTTAGTCGATGTGACGTTAGCTGCCGAAGGGCATCTGGTGAAGGCACATCGTTTGGTGTTGTCAGTATGTTCGCCATACTTTCAAAAAATGTTCACACAAATGCCAGCCAATCAGCATGCATTTGGTAAGTGTTGTTTCATTGTCACAATTTTATTCTACGAAAATGATTTGATTTTTTTTTTTGGTTTTGGTTTTGAAAAGCGTTCCTAATGAAATTCATTACTAATTTTTTTTCTTTCTTTTTTTTTGCAAATAGTATTTCTCAAAGACGTTCCACATGCCGCATTAAAAGACTTAATTCAATTCATGTACTGTGGCGAAGTAAATGTTAAACAAGATGCCTTACCAACATTCATTAGTACCGCCGAAGCGTTACAAATCAAAGGTTTAACAGAAAATGGTGATTCAACCGCACAAACACCAGCCACCTCATCAACTCAACCAATTAAAGCCACTACCTCAACGCCTGCAAATGTACAAAACCGACCACGTGTCGTTCCACAACGTAATGCATCCCGAACCACATCATACAAAATGGATTCAGAAGATAGTAGCGACGACAAACCTGCCAATGTTGTCGTCCAAGGACAAAAACGTGTCTTACAACGACCGATTGTCGCTCAAACGGCAAAACGTGTTAAAACAGTCGATCCACTTGATGCCGGTGAAAGTACACGATCAGCTGGTCAATCAAGTTCTGGCCAATCAACATCGGCTCATATCGTTCAGGTTGCATCGGTTAGTGATAAAGTTGGCGAACCGGAATTTATTGATTTGCCTATTGAAACGTTACCCACCAAAGCCGAACCCGATTATGGTGATGAAGGCGAAGTTGAGGAAGGTGATGGCGGTGAAGCAACTTACGTCGAAGACTCGGAATCTTATGGTAAGCATTCACATTTCAATCACACGCACACACACTGAGCTTTTGTACGCAATTTTAAGCAATTTACCTGATTATCGTCTTCTTTTCCCCATGTTCAGGTGATATGAAATACGACGAAAGCTATTTCACGGAAGGCGAAGAAACTGGCAAAGGCGCAACGGCATCTGGATTTACGGAATCATACACGGAAGGCGATACATCGGCAAATGAAGCTCAAGGTTAGTAAAAAAATTCAATTGTTCTATTTGAAGAGGATCTTATGCTCATTGAAATGCATTGTGCAATCGATATCTGAAACCAAAACACATGATTTGATCTTTGTCTCAAGAACTGTTTACATGTTTAAGTCCAAATTTTGAAAGAAATTATTTCAACTGATTTAATGGCATCGCACCTACAAAATGAATGTAAATTTGAAAAAAGTGTTTGTTTTTCCTTATTTATTTGAAGAAAAAAAAAGGTTTAAATTTTTCACTTATTGTTGCATCAGTGTTCGAACCAAATTTGGCTTCTCCAAATTTCATCCTAAAATTGTTACATCATCATCCTAAAATTTGCAAAGAAAAAAAATTCGAATTCAAATTGGTTTAACGTAGTTTTTTAATGGATTGAAAAAAGTGCAATTGAGTTGATAACAAAAAAGGAAAAATTTCCAGAGTTCCAGTGCAAAATGACAAAGTTCGAGAGCAAAGCAGCCACAGTCAACAATATTCCAGGTAGGAATAAACTGTAGCAGGCTCTTCGATGATGATTTTCAAATCTTGTGTACCGCGAATCGTTCCCTGTATTCCAAATAGATTTCATTCAAACAGCTTCATTAAAAGCTTTGCTTCTTCAAACAGCTGAAGCAAAAAAAAAGAATTTTTAATTCGCGACCGTTTCTCGAAATGATTCAATTCTCGCCATTTCCAATTTCGAATAATACAAAAATAAATGTGAAACAAATTCATGTAAGATTTTCAAAATGGTTGAATCATCTTCGAACCGTTTCCCCATGGTGGCTTCAAGCCAAGTTCATGTTTCACAATGTTTTTCCATTTTCAATGAGTTGATCGTCTTCCATTTTTAGGCTGACACAAATCCATAAAGTAAATTGAAGCAATGCATCGAAAAGCGACTGTACTCAATCGAGCTCATCCACCAATAGCTCTCAATGATTTTAACTGAATTTCTTCGCTTTTTTTTTTGGAGTAAAATCGTTGGCATTTCCATTGCTTCAGTTTTCTTCGAATGTGATTGTATCAAATAAGGTAGGCATTTCTTTAGATGAATATATATAATTTTTTCCATAGCAAAATCATCAGAATTTTCCATTTCCTATTTAATGGGGATAAATATTTTAATTTGACGTTTGAATACAAAAAACCATGATTACCGGCGAGAATTTCATGGGTTTTTGTATTCAGACATTTCCTATTTCTATTCGAATATTTTATTCAATTGAAATTCGATTTTTCTTTTTATTGTCATTTTGTGGACCTTTGTTCCACATATTCCTATTTATTTATTCGACATTTATTCGCGAATTTTATTTTATATTTTTCGTATTTTATCGGGAATTCAGAAGATATTTTTTCACTTTCATTTGTCCGTTTTAAAATTATTATATTTTTTTTCAAAATTGAAACGCGTTCGGTACTTTGTTTTTGTTTTATTTTTGCATTCTGTTGGCAATAAATGTTTTGCTGTTTTTTTTTTGTTGTTGCGAATTTCGAGTGTTGATAAATATGAGTGAAGTGTGAAAAAGAAAAAAAATTCCATTGGATGCGATTAAATTGTGGGCTCTCGTGAAGTCGAATTTTAATTAATTCGATTTGACGATCGATATGACAAGAGATGATGGGCGATCGAAACCGAGGACCATGAGACAGGATGCACATCGAATTCTGTTCGAGAGAACAGAATAGGTAATTGGGTAAATGTGAATTTCATTTCAGTGCGAAATGTTATTCACTGTCACGGTGGGTATGAACAGATTTCTTTTTCCCTTTTTTTTTTGGAGTAAAATCGTTGGCATTTCCATTGCTTCAGTTTTCTTCGAATGTGATTGTATCAAATAAGGTAGGCATTTCTTTAGATGAATATATATAATTTTTTCCATAGCAAAATCATCAGAATTTTCCATTTCCTATTTAATGGGGATAAATATTTTAATTTGACGTTTGAATACAAAAAACCATGATTACCGGCGAGAATTTCATGGGTTTTTGTATTCAGACATTTCCTATTTCTATTCGAATATTTTATTCAATTGAAATTCGATTTTTCTTTTTATTGTCATTTTGTGGACCTTTGTTCCACATATTCCTATTTATTTATTCGACATTTATTCGCGAATTTTATTTTATATTTTTCGTATTTTATCGGGAATTCAGAAGATATTTTTTCACTTTCATTTGTCCGTTTTAAAATTATTATATTTTTTTTCAAAATTGAAACGCGTTCGGTACTTTGTTTTTGTTTTATTTTTGCATTCTGTTGGCAATAAATGTTTTGCTGTTTTTTTTTTGTTGTTGCGAATTTCGAGTGTTGATAAATATGAGTGAAGTGTGAAAAAGAAAAAAAATTCCATTGGATGCGATTAAATTGTGGGCTCTCGTGAAGTCGAATTTTAATTAATTCGATTTGACGATCGATATGACAAGAGATGATGGGCGATCGAAACCGAGGACCATGAGACAGGATGCACATCGAATTCTGTTCGAGAGAACAGAATAGGTAATTGGGTAAATGTGAATTTCATTTCAGTGCGAAATGTTATTCACTGTCACGGTGGGTATGAACAGATTTCTTTTTCCCTTTCGAAAACTATATAAACTTCTTATTCCAAATCTTTGGGGGTTTTCTCCGAACCGTAAATGAGGACGAAAACCAAACAGGTGCTCTGGGATAAATTAATGAAACTCGATTTGTGTTTCGAGCAGGTAATCGTACATGGATTCATTTTGCATCAATCAACTTTGAACGTATCATTCAACATATTTTTCAGTCATCTTTAGCTGCTTTTTAACACTTCATTTTTTCCAATACTATTTTTCTTTTTCTCGATTTCAAATTTAACATTCATTTCTTTTTTAAATAGTATCCATTCATTTTTTTTTTTAAATAGTAATAATAATTTTCATTTTTACTTGATTGCATTTTATGAGCACTGGCATACGTTGATCGTGAAATTCATTTCATTTTAATTATTTTTTTTTGGTTCGCGTTTGAAGCCGAATTATACTTGATCATCTTTCCAATTTCCAATATTTTCATTTGAAAGCCGTTTAAAAGCCAAATTTCCCTCACTCAAATCAGAATTTTCGATTTTTCCGTAATAATTAGAATTTAATTAGAGTTACACTCTCATTAATACATAAAGAGACCAGCAGTAGCGTTTTTGTCCGTCATCGATGTACTGATAGGCAGTTTTAGGCAAAATTTGCTTTATTTATGTAGAAGAAATTTTTCATACAAATACTTGAGATCTATTAGTTTGCAATTGAGCATTCATTGTTTAGAGTTTCTCGCATTCTATAGTCAAATAAGGCAAATTGGTGTATATCGATGACTGTTAAAAACAATGTTTCTGGTCTCTGTATGTGGATCTATTCGAATTTCATTTATTCGAACTGTGAAATTGGCAAGTCAATTTTTTCATATTTTGGCCTCCATAGATTTGGTGGCCATTATCAATGTAATTTGTTTGCAAACAAGCAAAATCAGACCTCAGCTTCGATTTAGCTTAAAAACGAATTTTATTTTTCATTTTGAGTTTAATGTTTGCTCGTGAGCACTGTTTCTATTCGAACCATAATCACTATGATTCAATTATAAAAACATTATTTGAATCATCAATCATTGAACCGACGAATGTGATTATGATTATTCCTTATCAAGAAACAAATTTCGGTTCACGTGTCGGCACCAGCATGTCAGCTCATAAAAATGCATCATTCATAATCTTATCAATTGCTTCCCACTCCATTCTTTTTCTTTGCAAAATTCTTATCAGAAACTTTCCTTTTGCTTGATTCATACACGCAAAAATTTCCTTTCTCTTATCAATTGTATTTTCGTGCAAAATAGAATCCAGTCCAAATTCAATCAGACAATTTTTCTAATAAGAATCACAATTTCATAATGTTTTCGTTACGAAAATCAAGCAACATCCGAATAGATCACCGTTCATGGTACCGTTCCATAAAGCCCTTTTAAGCCATAAATCTTATTAGAAAATAGATCTTCTTTCTAGCACCAGTGAAAAAAGACGTTCAAAGAATGCAAAACAAAAAATGATTTGACGATAAAATTCAATAAAGAAACAAAACAAAAACTGCAACAAATCAAAAAAATTGTGTTTTTCATTTGTAAAAAAGATCAGAAATCCAAGCCTTAAAGACTCAAAAAACTCTTGCCCAAAACTTTGCTCATTCCATTGAAATCCAAATTATGCTTTTCAACAGAAAAAGAAACATCACTTTTCCGAAATCACTTTTCCGAACAATTCTTCAATCACCCGAATTGAATTCAATTTATGATATGTTTTTTTTTCTTCTCTCTCTCTCTCCCTCTCGTATTCTCTCTTTTCTACAAATGCAGACAAAATTTACTATATTCGCAGTCAGAAGAAAAATGCACAGCTTGTATATCATGGCTATATTTATAATAAAAAGCAAACACAAGTGAATGGTCAAACCACGTGGCGTTGTTCAGAAATGTCAAAAAATCGTTGCCGAGCGGTTTGTATAACATTAAATAGCAGTTTAGTGAGTGTCCGGCGTGATCATCAGCATCCGCCGCATTGGGAACGCTTCACAAATCGTGAATTATATACAACAGAACAAGATATTGATGCGCCCAACGATATGATCACAATGATACCAATCGATTGCGATAAATCCTATTGGACATCAAAAAATAATTAGACATCAACCAATTTACAAAAAAGAAAACAAAAAACAAAAAATCACCTACATTTAATCGAACGATTTTAATTTTAATAATTTAAATGAGTAAATGCATTGAACGAAGTCAATAAAATTTTACATTTTTTTCCAATTGACCAAAGAAACCCAACGCCATTTTTTCTAAATAGAGACGAAAAAGCTTTGCATCAAATCCATTTGATCGGAAATGATATATATATGTATTCAAATTTTTCCTGGAATTTATAAATATTTTAGAATCGGGCCAAATATTCATCATAAGTCGCAAGGGTGGCGTTCATCTGGTGCACAATAATTTTGTATATCGATCGAATCTACGGCGACAGGGACGTGATTTAAATAAAATTTATTGGGAATGTATTTATAATCGATCAACAAAATGTCGAGGCCGTCTAAAGAGCATCGGTGATAATCTCATCGTCACAAATGGTATTTCATTGATTGGCCTTTTCTTTTCTTTCAAAAAACCGCATCGAAAACCAATATATTTTTCTTTTTTCCTTTATATGCAATTCATAAAGTGGAACATAATCATCCGGAAGATACGAGTCGTGTTGAAAGTGCCCAACAAGCTGGTTGCCTTATTTATCGAACCATCAGTTCGATTGGCAGCAAAATGGATAAAATGGCATTCGATTGTACATTAATAGATTAAAAAGAGATTATTTTAGAATTAAAACAAAAAAAAAATGGAATTGTTGAGTCTAAATTTGTAGTTTTTGTACTGGATTTTTTTTTTTGAAGTTAACCAGATCTTAAATATTAATATTCTTTGGCAATAATCATTGGATTCGTTAGGTGAAACATCATGTGCCAGTGTACAAAGTGTTCAATTTATCGAGAATGAACGTGGCCGAACAACACTCAAAGTGGATGGCCACAATTTTACTTGGAATCAATCTTACAAAGGAACCCACTATTGGGAATGTTGCAAAGGGCGCGACAAAAGATTTCTTTGCAATGTACGAATCACAACGGTCGGAAATAAAATCAAAAGAAAAAAAGGATTTCATAATCATATTTTGTAGAATTACTGTTATTTAAGAAAGAAAGAATGAGAACTGATCCGAAACTCCTTTTTCAAATTCAAAAAGAAAAAAAAATTAGAAAAAATATTGAAATAAAACAAAAAACGAAATGATCCAAAAAATTATATTCGAATTGTTTTGATTTTGTTGATTGCATAACATTCAGTAAAGAATTAAACATGATTTCTGACACCAAATATTTTCAATATTTTCCATTTATTTCCGTTGGTTGGGGAATGCGTCAACACCATCACAGAACTGAACATGAAACCGATATTTTTGAAAACACCTTGGGCTACCGCCTGCTTAGTGGTCAACAGTTATATGTACAATTGTCACAGTAACCGGGGAAATCGTGGCTATTGGAGGTGCATTTAACAATTCATTGAAAGCCTCAAAATTTTCCATTTTTACTGAACGATTTTCTTTTTTCGTTTCTATTTCGTTTTTTTTTGTTTCGATTGTCATTTAGATGTCACAACTATTCGAAGAAAAAGATTGAAGACCGTTGCCGGGCACGTTGTGTTTTGGTGGATGGTATTGTTAAGAATTTAACTGGAGGTGCACATAATCATCCGCCGCACACGGACAAAATATCAAAGATCCTCAAACGTTCGGAAGCAAAAGAGACTTGTATACCGTCATTAACAAAAGTCGAATATTGGACAATGGACAATCTGTCGGATGTTGACATTGATGCCAATGATTATTTGTAGATTTGAATGGTTGACCGACACGAAGATTTAATTAATACATATTTTCATAAGACAATCATGTACTACCCCAGATTGAATTAGAATGTATGTTTTCAATGAAAAGAGCAGCAAACAGCAACAAACAAAAAAAATTGTTTTTGTAGCAAATAAAGCCCAAAAATCCAGAACTTGTATAAATTTGTAAATATTTTCTCGTAGATTTTTTTATTAGTGTGTCGATAATTGTCATCCGATCACGTTAACTCAAATAAATGGAAAATTTAATCTTTTTACAGGAAAGAAGAGAACAAATCACAAAAATCAAACAGTACTTCTCAAATCGGATATGCTGTCATTTATTCGTAGTCAACGAGGTGCTCCATTTTTAGTGCAATCTGGTTTTGTGTATCGCTGCGAAAGAAGCTCCGGACAACGAACCTATTGGATATGCATACAATATAAAACTGTTAAATGTGGTGGACGGCTCATATGCCAGGGCAATGATATTGTTAAATTCACACCACATACTCATCCACGGGATGAAACAAAAGTTAATCGTTCGGTTATCGAATATCGAGATATGAACGATCAATCGAATGAAGAGTTTCTCAACAGTGTTCGCAAATGATTATTTTTTCTTTAATTATAAACAAAATAAAATTGAAATTTTCCAAAAATATTTGTGTAAAATTTTGATTTCTCTATCATGTATCAACAAAAGGGGTCGTGTATTGTATGTTCGAATAAATGGAAAACTTGGTCTTTTCACAGGTTTTTCGTGTCTCCCACTGAACATAAATCTAACCACTTCACCGGAACATGAGATTCGAAAACCAACATACAGACCTAATAAGCTGGCATTCATTCGCAGCCAACGTGGTTACCCATATATAGTTCAATCCGATTTTGTGTATCGCGGCGTAAGGCGATCTGGTCTACATACTGGCACTGTGTTCAATATAAGACCCATAAATGTACCGGACGGTTGATATGTCAAGGCAATGATGTTGTTAAATTTACATTACACAATCATGAACGGGACGTTTCGAGGCCCAATAATAATATTGATGTTGTTGAATACCGCGACATGATTGACCCAATCAATGCAGATTTTCTTCAACTTATTCGCGGAAAATGAACACTTCTAGTTCCTATTTGAATTTAAAACAAAAACATTCATAAAATTATCGCCATAACACATTGAAAAAAAAAAACAAAACAAAAAACAAAAATGTAATTCTTTTATTTCCACGGCATGCAAATGCTTCAAAGTAAATTGCTTTAAATTCAAAGATTTTTCAATATTTCTGTTTCTGTTTCGTTTTGGATCGTTCAAGGTGTGCTGAGCAATTTGGAGTATATTTATAGTCAACGGGGCCGGCCATTGATTGTCATCGATGGCTATTTGTATCGAAAGAATCGCGATGCGTATTGGCGTTGTATTCGGTGTACGAAATACAAATGCAGATCAAGACTTATTTTGAGGCCAGGCCGGGATCCAGTTTGTATTGAAAGCCATTCGCATGGGCCGGAACATGAAAAAATTGAGTGGGGCAGAAAAATAAACGATCTGCGAACATCGAAAACGACGTTAAGATATGGTGGTGTAGCGTTAGGGGATTCCATTGAAGGGGAAACGGAACAATCTCGTCAGCCGGATAGTGAATAAGTTATTTAAGCTCTGCAAATTTTAATGAAATAAAAAAAAAGAAGAAAATTCATGACATTTTCGAACAAATGTAAATTGTTTACGCTCAATTTATTGCATTCACCAATTTTATATTTTTGCATTTTTCTTATACAATATCTAGAGATAAACCTTTCCGTTTTTCAGCTACAAACGAATCAATGTTGCAAAATGTTCGACTGAATTTTTTGCGTAATCGACGCGGTGGAATGAATTTAGCGTATGAAGGTTATTTATACTCCATCGAACGGCGATATAAAACGACAACAAATTGGACATGCAACAAAATTAGCAATTCACACAGATGTCCGGCAAGATGCGTTACCACCAAAAATTCCATCAAATTAAGCATTAAACCTCACAATCATGATCCAGTCTATTGATTAATCTTTCGTCATCGTTTTAATGCGTTACGGTCGCCTCCCGATATGTTTGGCTTTCAATTTGTAATGAAAAAAAAAAAGAAACAAAAGAAGAAGAATAAAACTAATTGTTGGCGGATTAATGGTGCATTGTTTTGTTTTGTTTTCGAATTGTATGATTGTCGATTTTGTGTAAATGTGTTCAAATTTTCAAACATTTTTAACCGATTTCTTTTTATGTTCTCATTCGTCTAGGTATACTGCGAGTCAAATCCCAACGATGCAAATTCTTTCGAAATCGCAAAGGCGGCATCAATTTGTTTTGCGATGGATTCGTGTATCGAAAAAAAGCCAAATTTCGAAATACAATTAATTGGGTTTGCTCAAAAGCTCCGGTTCGCGATGGCAACAATCGGCTGATACTTTGCTATGGACGTTGTGTTACCGACGAAGATGGTTTCGTTCGTCTTAGTAAAAAGGGCCACAATCATCCATCCGTTGAAATTGATTTTAATGATCCGGATAAATATGAATTTTTGCACGAAATCAATTATCAACATTTATTAATTGAACCGAATAGCATTCAAGAGGGGTCTAACTAGGTTATATTATCATCCGACTGATTGTTGTAAATTTTTGTTGTTTTTTTTTTTGCTAACGTTCCTGTGCACGATATGATCGCCTTTTGGCAAATAAAGAATCTGTTTACATGAAGTTCAGAAGTTTTCCTTTTCTTCGTCAGCTGACAGACACTGACACTCACATCACACACACACACACACACACACACACACACACACACACTATTATTGCAATTTACGATTATTTGTTTTCTTTTTTTTTCTCTTTCTTTTCTTGATTTTGCTTCATTTCACAGACCATCCAGTGGGCGTATGGATACCGAATGCACCCTATATATTATTGCGAAATAAAAAGAACACATTCAATTTATCCTTCGACGGTTACGAATACACGAAAGAAGGAACATTTAAAAATTTGACAAATTGGATTTGTGCTCACAGTGCGAATGCTTCATCAAAGAAATGCCGAGCACGTTGCAGTGTTCGTCCAGATGAGAATTCCATTCGTCTTAATACCATCAAACACAATCATGCCAGAACCTATCAATAAAAAAAAAAAGAAGAAAACTTTTAATATTTTTGTTCGTTTTATGAATACAAAAGACAAATTCATTCACGGAATAAAACACAGCCGAATTTGGATCGAGTTTAAATCATTTTGTCATTGTTTTTTCATTGTGTACATCTTGTGCTCGAATATTATTTCGAACTGTTATTGACTGACCATTCTAATTCATTTGTATACAATTTTAGATGGAAATTTTGCGTTTGTTTTGAGCCGCCGAGGGAAGCCACAACTCTTCTATAATGGATATTTGTTTACCAAAGATGGCTTTGTGAATGGTCGTATGTATTGGCGTTGCAGTGAAACAAGACGCGGTACATGCATGGCACGTTTACTCACAACAAACGACACTTTAACTGAGAAGCAACCGCTCCATGATCATCCGCCAAATCCAAACCGAACGAAAGGCAAACAGATTCTATCGCCTATGGAATGTTCAAAGTTTTTCCATGCAGATTGACGACTTAAGAGACTGAAAATTTGTCGAACCCATTGAATTGGAAACAAAATAAAACACTTTTCACATTTTTCTTTGAAAGCAAAAAAAAAATTCATATCGGATTTTGTTTTTCTCTCGTTGTTCAATATATAGAATTATCTAACAGTGTTTATATTAACGGTTTTTTTTGTTTATGATAATTTTCTAACGAATTCAAAATATTGTTTTTCCAATCACAGAGTCCAGCAAAGCAGTATTCACACAAACAACTAGAGGAAAGGATCAACTCCTATATTGCGGTCAACCATATGTTTATGAAAAACAAAACATTTTACCGGGTGGACAACGGAAACGGCATTGGAGATGCAATCAATGGTATAAAAAGCCAAAATTTCCTTTCCGAATCTGGAAACCTTTTCGTCCATAATTTTCATTGTTTTCAATGTTGCAGGTGGAATAAAAAATGTAGATCTCGTGTTTTTACCATTGGCGATATTATAACACCGTTAAACAAATATCATACGCATGAAGAGATTATACACCGAAAAAAACGTGTTACAAAGAAAAAAGATCAAATTGAAATTGAAGAGACCGATTATATTATGATGCAGCCGGACAAAAAAGAAACATCCGATGATGAAGATTCTTCAATTTATGCCGCTTATCAATAATAATAACGAAGATTTTTTTCCCCCCCTCAAATAAATAACATTCATTTGTACGTTTGATGAGTTAATAAAATGTATTTTATTGAAATATTCATTTAATATTTTTGATTCACTTTCGAAAAACTGATAATGTCCAAATAATTTTTACCGAATAATTTAAATAATGTTGATTTTCGAATTGTTTGCAGGTGCGAAGGCGTCAAAGAAGAACATGATACCATTGCATTCGGGCTCATCCATTTGTGTTGCAAAGGATGCATTGGTTAAGGCCTTCAATAAAAAACCATCCATTTACACATGTCAATTGGCAAAATTGATATTTGGCAATGATTTCTATCCGAAACAAGCCATTAAACTCGGACAAGAACTCAGGCACCTCGAGCCAAAGAAAATGAAGGCCTTGATAAGTGAGACTGAACTCCATTTCACCACCTAAAACACAATAAAAAATTTATTTAATATTTTGGATTTTGCAGCTCATATCATGCAAATATTCCAGCGCCAAGAGACAATCATCAGCGAAGACTTAATTAAAACCTATTTGCGAAAACATATCCAAACATTGGCCAATGTTAATGGAAAGGATGATGTTAAACGAACTTCGCTTCGAAAAAAATGACCGAATTGTGACATCCATTTCTAATCGTTTAAGACAATTTGCATCATATTATCATCTTTCTTTTTTTTTTTGTATTAAATAAAATGTTTGAAAATTTGGCCTGAAATGTCCTTTTCCCGTTTCTTTTCGCTTCATTGTTTGATTCATTTCAGTTTGGATATTTCATTTGGGACCATTTAACAAATTGAACTAATTTTTTTTTTGTTTCGTTTTTTTTTCTCTAATTTTTCTTGGCGAACAGTGAACTACATGCTGACATCAACGAAGCAACGAGAACAAATTGTTCAATACAAAGGATTTTTCTACAAAAAAACCATTGGACGAGCATATTATTCGCAATGGATTTGTATTAAGACCCCTTGCAACGGTCGAATCAGGATTAGTGAATTAAAAGGTGGCTCTGTTACAATTATTAAGTCACATGATTTTTGTTTACACAGTGATAGTGATAAATAGTGGTTGAATTCAATTAGAGATTTGCGCAAATAACAGATGTCGACAAAACTTGGACTTCAAGTTCATATATTTTTTTTCCTCAAGATATATCAATATGTTTCAAAATAATCAAGTCAAATAAAGTTTTATTGAAGTAAAAATGAAGAAGTTTGGCAGGGTTTAGAATTTCTTTTTTGACTTTGATGGTAAATTAGGTTTATCGTTGGAGTTGTTTTGAAAATCATCGTTTGCCATTTTCACCGGTTACATCAAAACTTTCAAAGGAGGACGAAAATAGGATTCGGTGAGAATGTACAATCCGAAATGCTTTTTAGCGGTCAAAGTGAATATTTTCTTTAATTAGATTTCTCCCTTTTTTCAGACATCGATTTCCAAATTTGGCAACGATATTGAATTTTCCAGATCCGATGAACAAAGCCATGGCCATTTACACATCACTCAAACAGTTTTTGTAATAGATGAGAATTTTTTTCTCTAAAGCTGAAAATGAAAATAAAAATCAAAACAAATGTTGTCTTCATTTAATTAGCATATAACTGAACACCTAATCAATATCTAAATGTTTCTCTTTTTGACTAATCTTGTTTTGCTTTGTTTTTTTCTTGTTCTATTGTGTGAATCTCTTGCAGATGCGGTCTTAAAATATAGCGCCAATGGTCGTCAACAATTGTTTCATAACGAGTATTCATTTAATCGTCATGTGGTTCGGCCAAACAGTGAAGGAACAATTACATATTGGAGATGTACACAGTTTCCGGTGTATAAATGCCGAGCCCGTTGCAAAACACAAAACGGAAAAACCTATTTAATGAAAGAAAAACATAATCATGATGTGATCCGAGAGCAGCGAAGATATGGTGCCCTTAAAGCAATCAAACGGCAATTGTTATCATCCAAACATAAACAACAACATTATAAATTGTGATCAACTCGAGCCACACACACTCACACACACACAAACATTGAATCGAAAAATTGTTTAAAATGAAATTAAAAATATTATTGGATTTTGAAGCTACAATTAAATGTTGAAAATGTGTTTTTCTTGTTTGATATTTTTCATTTTCGTGGTTAATTCATTTAGTGAATCTATAGAATTTAAAAACGATTTATTGACACACAGCAAAAATTGATTTATTTGTTCTTTGTTTCTAATTTAGCGGAATATTTTGAATACACAACGGGCTGCCGAGGAAGTCGAAAGTTAAAAGTTGGCAAATACACATTCACAAAAAATAAAGAGGTTGGCGAACGTGTGTATTGGTCATGTGCCCGAGCTGCATTACATAAATGCAAAGCGCGTGTTTTGGTCGTAACCGATGCAAATGGCACAAAAGCAATCGTCAAAAATATGGAACACAATCATGAACCATTTTAATCTCAGCGAAAATAATTTTGATATTTATTTCTTATTATTTTCCCGAAATTCCATCATCCAATTTTGCTGCAAGATTTTTTGTTTAGATTTTTAGATTAAATATTGTTCAAAGTTTGATAGGATGCAGTTAATAATTGCGCCTTCGACTAAATGGAGTGTGTATTTTTTTTTGTTGTTGCTGAAATAAATTCTTTTTTGACGACTAAACAATTAATTAATTGTAGTTTTGCATTTGCATTCGTGCCAAGGGACGCGGTCCAATGTAAAATGTCAGTTAACTTAAATATTTTCGTTTTTTAATTATAGATTTGGGCACAATGTGGTTCAAAACGGGACAGCGGGGATGCCGTGTACTTATGATCGATAATTTCAGTTATAATCGAAACCGACAAACCGATGAAAGGACCTATTGGATTTGTGCACGGAAGGTATAATAACCACATCTTGTATTCTGTGCACGCATTCAATAATGAATCATTGTTTTTTTTTCTATCTCTCCCTCCATTTTAACTTTCATAGGGAAGTATTAAATGTAAAGCTCGTGCAATCACATGTATCGACGCCGCTGGTGTCGAACAGCTCATACATCGATCGTATGGACATAATCACGCTCCAAAAGATGTGAAAGGAATTACGAAAAATGCCAAATACGTTTCCTAATTGTACATTTACACCTTTGCAATGGTTGACTGTTGTGTTTTTCTTTTATGAATAAATGTCCAAAAGCGAAATGTCTCTAAATATTCTATTTTTCATTCATTTGATACGAGCGAAAGATAACAGGATTGTGACATTACCTAAACAAAATATTCAAATTCTGTATTTTCTTTCAGTGGAAACCATAATTGAGCCGGATACAATGAATGTTCAAATGTGGTTCCGGCCGAGTCATCGTGGTTGTCGCATTTTAATGATTGACAACTACACATACAATCGCAATCGTCAAATCGATGACAAAACGTATTGGCTGTGTGGTCGAAAAGTAAGATCAATGTTCAGCAATCAAATTTGAAGAAAGAACCGGAAAAAAATACTCTGAACGATTTTTAAATGTTATAATTTTTCAGGGCAGTGTCAAATGTAAAGCTCGTGCAATAACACGCATTTCATCAGATGGCCATGAAAGAGTGGTAAATCGATCGTTTAAACACAATCATCCACCGAAAGAACAAGATAAATTGGTCATCAACAATGAATGGTATAAGGAAGAGTCACACCATACCAATTTCCAATAGGCTAGCCGAACGATTTGTATTTAATAAGAATATACTTTTTTCGAAAAAAAAACAACATTCCAATAAAATCATTCCAAACCATGACAATTTTTTAGTGCAAATTCGATTTTATTTCCTTTATATTAGTGAATTAAAACCATAAAAATCCAAATGTATTTCGAAACTAATTCACATTTTTCTTTTCAATTTTTCTTGTTTTCGTTTCGTTTTTCTTTTTTTCTTCAACGATTGCAGTTTCGTATATGGTGATGAGTTTGAAATATGATGATATCAAAGATGTGGAAGAGATTCCAGCCAAAGCGACACGAAAAACTTTCAAAAAAGATCGAGAAGTGATCAGGGCTGGCAATGTTGTCTATGAATCATCACATCGAGGAAATCAATTGCTTCATTATTTGGGTCATAAATATATTAAGAATAATGTGCACGGGACGACAGTTTATTGGAAATGCACCAAATGGCATAATGGCTGCAAAGCACGCGCTATCACAAATCGAAATGAACCGGAAAGCTGCTATTTGAAAAATGTTCACAATCATTCGGAAATCAAAAATGATATAATGTAATTTTTGGGAAGCATTTGTACTTTTTGGTCATTGGTCTTTATTTGTTGCATTCATCTTTTCTTCAGTTTGTTTACAGTTTGTTTTTGATCAAATATTATTTTGTTGAATTGGGTGAATATTCTTTTGCGACAGAATTCAGTGAATTTTATTGTGAACAGCTAATGAAACTAATTCAATAGTAATATATTTGCATATTTGGTCCCGCATAATTTAGGATGTAAGCATTTTCTCAGCAATAAATGACTAATAAATCCAATGAAAACTCCCAAACTGTGAGTTTATTGATAGATTCATTTTTGATGTTGCAGGTTTATTGCTAGAATTTTTATTGAATTTTTTATTTTTATTTATTTTTTTTTTTTTTGGTAGAAAAAATAACCAGACCATCCACTTCTAACCAGACAAAATATCCTTTTCTTTCGTTTGTTTTGCAGAACGGAAATTTAAAGCATCAACCAGAGATACACAGCGCAGAGATGGGAAAAATCGTCGAAGTCGAGATCAATTGTATGTGAATGGCTATCGATTTGTCATTGCATCACAATCGGAAACAACGATTTATTTGAAATGTGCAAATTTTCGAAATAAATGTAATGCAAGGGCCAGCAAACGCAAAGATACCGGACAAACATATATTACAAAAAGCGCTCATGCGCTCAGTTGCATTTTTAGTGAGAATGCCCTCAGCGATTCAACCATCCATGAAAGTGATCCCGAACATATAAAAAACAAAGACAAAGATCCACTTGATGAATTTCTTTAAATGATTTTTAGTTTTTAAATGCTTTTTATTTCACTCGTGAAATTAGTAATTTTGTGCGAAGTCTCTTTAACTATTTCCCAATAAGAAAGAAATAAAATCTGTTCTTTTTTTCTTGTGAACCTTATTTGAATCGACGGTGACTTTGACTGTGTTCGGAAATTGTGATATTTTTTCCATGTTCTTATTTCACTAATAATAATTTTGAATTTGATTTTTGTGTCATTTTATGCAGGCGAACGAAAAGCGGCCCCACGAATTGAATACAAAACATCAAAGAAAAACGGTGGAAACTTGCTGGTCATCAATGGAATCCGATTCTTTCGAAATCGCCAACGAAAGGGCAAACAGTATTGGAAATGCAGCCATTATTATAAGACAAAATGTCCAACGATCGCAATTTTAAATGAAGAAAATTATGCCATTCAGATAATTCATGAGCATTTGCATATGAATAATCTAAATGAAAACTGAATAATTAAGGCAATTATTTCACATCACCTTAATTCTCAATCACCGGAACGGCGGTGGTTTTTATTTTAAAGCTTCTCATTGTTCATAACAAAAAATTAATTAGTCAGTCCATTAAATGAGTAGCGCTTAAGATTTATTAAGAATCGCCAAGACTTAAAATCATCGATATTAAACGAGAACAAAAAAAACAGATGAAGAAAAACGATTTGTTTGTTACATTTATGTGCATTTTCATTCTGATTCAAAGTTGGGGTTTTTGGAGTTTATTTTTTCATCAAACTAATGCATTATTTCATTGTTGTTTTTTCTTCCAATTCCGTTTAGATTTGATAACAGATTTCACATTCTCAACCGGTCAAAGAGGCTGTGAACAATTAGTTTTTAGGGATTATACATTTGTTAAGAATTCGATGAATGGAATGCGAACAATTTGGAAATGCAGTCGAAAAGTGAGTTGATTAAGATTCTTTTCTTTTCTTTTTTTTTTTTTGCTATTCATTTTTCGATTTCAAACTAATTGTTTTTGCATACCAATTTCAGAGCAGTCGAAAATGTCGCGCTAAAGTGATCACAGATATGAGAAATAATGTGATGGCAATAGTCCGTATCAAAGAATCACATAATCATGCTGTAAATATAAAACGTTCGAGTCGAAGTCAATCGCAAAAATCATGTACAGAGAGTTACATAGAGCTGGGCCAAAGTGAGGCGGAATACGTTGATGATGATGACTATGACTTTTTGGGCTCCGAATGATTGCTCCCAAACGAAGTGAACAGTGTTCCAAAATTTGCCGGACAATTGTCCAGGCAAAGGTAAATTAGCATTTTGTTTGCAGAAGCAAATGCAAGCAATTTGACGAATGGATTATTCTTATTTATGAAACTCTAAAACCCATCAAAGAATAACGATTGAATAAAGATAAAATTCAAAACAGAAAAACCTAAAAATTATTTTCCAAAAGAACGAAAAACCGAAATTTAAATTAAACAGCAAATTGTAATAATTAGTACAGCCGAAATTGATGCATTTTGTTTAATTGTATTCTGTTTGTTTGTATTTTTTTTTTTTTGGTATTAATTTTACACAGTTCGAAGTCGAAAGATGAATCTTTTTTACGAAACATCGTCCCGTGGCAATCCAATTCTTGTGTTGGATTTCAATCGTTATGTTCGGAATCGTGAGAGTAAGAAACGTGTATTTTGGAGATGCACACGATACTATCAATCGGCTTTCAATTGTCCAGGCTCATTGGCCATTACAAAAGCCGATGCAAATCGAGATATGAGCATAAATACGACACGTGATCACAATGAACTATGTGAACGGAAGCGGCTATCGGATGAATATAAATCCGGAATGATTCCGCAAAAAGTCGCTCCAGACGATGTCCACTCGAAAGATTAATTAAATTCAATTCAGTCCATCAAATAATGTCCGAATTCATAAAAATGTGAATGAAAAAATTAAATTAAAAATAATCAACTCATTGTGTATTTGTCATGATATTTTGCACACCATTCGTTTTATTTCGAATTTTTTGTTTGTTTAATTTGTTGGAATCATTTAATATCATTCATCGTTAAGCCATTATCATTAAACTAATTACATTTATTTTTCTCTCTTTATTTGCATTTGATTTACAGGTGGAAAAAAGAGCAAAGAGAATGAACCAAACATCGAATTTCTTCGATCCAAAAATGGCGATCAAATTTTGTTAATCGATCAGTATCGTTACTATAAGGAAAATGAAGATGGAATGCTTGTGTTTTGGAAATGTCATGAACACTTTAAGTCAAAATGTGAAGCGGCTGTTGCCACAATGAAAAAAGACAAAAGCCGCGTCGTTGTTCTCAATGATATGCATATTCACAAGCACATTCAAACCAAATTCAAAAGACCAAAGTGAAAAAGTGCCTTCGGAGAGGAAACAGATTCATGCAACAACGGTAAAATACCGAAAGAACAAAACCAACAAACGATCAATAATAATTAATTGATGCTACCGATGCCATGGTCAAGTTCGCCAATTTTAGCTGAGTAAAAAAGTCCATTTGAAAATTGAACGATAGAATGACATGTTTAAGTTAAGAACAGAAATTTTCGCATTTATGATTGTTCAATTTCAACTTTAAAATTAAGTAAAAACTAAGTCAATCGATATGAAATGATTAAATGATATTTTTTCACCACAAAAACAAAACACCAACACATGATCAACATATTGTTGTGAATAATTTTTCGATTTTTTCATTATTTTTTTTTTTTGCGTTTCCATTCTTTCTGCGTGAATTAGTTTGCGCTTTCATTAATTACCAATTTAATTAAATTTTTACACTAATATGTTCTCCTTCTTTTCTTTCTCTTCCCGAAAAAAAAAAATAATAATAAATAAAAAAAAAAATGAAATAATTTTTAGGTCTAATGCATGTGATTCCGTGCGTATCTTTACGCGGACGACCGGCAATCCTAGCGAATAACATACGATATTTGCATATGAGCGAGAACAACAAGCGAATCCTATGGCGTTGCAGTTTTATGGCAACAAAAACTCTGAAATGTCCGGCCCGCATCACTGAATACAAAGGGAATCCATCGCGATTTGTTGTCAACAAAGGAGAACATCATCATGCTGAACTTAAACGTGGCAAATATATCATAAAACCGGATAATTTTGCCTATTCCGTTGTTGAAGAGTCTTTTATCGGTTCCGACAACGAATATACGTATGGCGACATGACTGAATAAACTATCAAAATGAAATCGTAAAAAGAAAATGGAGTGGCAGCTGCGTTTGTTATTTCACATTTAGAACGTATCTGAAAAATTATTATGAAAGAAAAAAACTTTATCCCGATTGTACTTCGTAACATCTACGAAATGGGATTTACTCATTTGAATTTTTGTGAAATGAATCAAAGAAGAAAATTTAGATTAAAAATTTTAATAAACGAAACGTTAAAGCTAGAAAAAGGAGCAATGGAATCGATTGAACTGATTGAGTTGTCTTTCACCATATAGCAATGCATGTGAACCCATTATTTTCTTGTGAATTTTCCACTAATTTTACAATTTTTCCTGTTTTTTTTCTTTTTTCGTTTTATGATTCCAGCGGTTCCGGGTGGATTGAAATTTGTGTGGAGCCAAAAAGGGAAATGTCAGTTAACTCTAGATGGTTATTTCTATGTGCGAGAAAAGACGGTTTACGACAAGGTGTACTGGCGCTGTGTCGATTATACATCGAAAAAGCGATGCCGGGCCAGAATGCACACAATAGGCGATAATATCATACGATTTACTCCACATAGCCATGATCCGGGCCACACTAAAAATATTGTTTATGTAGATGATAGCGAACAAAAACTAGCTGCTATTACGCCTGACTAGATTCTAGCTCCTGTTCATCCATCGTACGTTTGAATAACAGCGAGCGTTAATTTTTTTTCTTTCATTTTTGCCAGTACGTGAACAAATCAAAAATAAAGAACTAATAATAAACGATTCATTTGTCTTCCGATTAGAGCGTTGTTTTGTGTAAACTATTGTATTGAGTGCATGACACACACGCACACGTATAAGAAACACTTTTAACTGACATTTTTTTTTTCATTTTCTATTTTTTTAGTTGCAAATAATTTGGACGGTGACTGGAAACTGATCGGTGATCAATTACAATTCGCGAAGACTCAACGTGGTCGTGATATGCTTATTTATCAAGGATATCGTTATGTGACCAATCAAAACAGTGCGAAAAACATATTTTGGCGTTGTTCACATTATGTGAAATTCGATTGTCGGGCATCAGTTGTAACGTCCAAAGATTTGACCAAACTACGATATGCTGGCACACCACATTCTCATGCACCTGACGAAAATGACGCTGTTAAATAAACATCAAAACTAATTTTTTTATTTTATTTTTGTTTTTTGTTTTTGAGAATAGTCCGATTTTGTGTGAAGTAAAAATAAAAACAATTTTTAAACATGAAATTTTCCCGTCCAGATGTCTATGCATTAATTTTAATGTGTTTCATATTAATCAATCATCATTAACCCATCTAAATCGTATTCATTTCGCTTTAAAACTATTTTTCAGCTGCCATCGAAGATTATGTCGTTTATGGCGACGAAGAATATGAGCTTCCCGATTTTCCATTGGAAAAACCAGCCGATTTTCAAATATTCGAAAGTGATTGCAAACTTTATGCATCGTTGTTGGAACAACTACGGAGTATGTTCTATGAATGCGAAACATCGGACCCAAATACTTTCATAACCGAAAACATGAACAGATTATTGACCCAGAAAGCGGCTTCAGTATATTCGTGGAATGGTAATCAGGGCAACATACCAGTTATGAAATTTGTCACAATGAAAATTCTCATGGGTTCGTTTGATTCAAGTTCATTAAGTTTATTCATCGGTTTCTTCATTACTAAGAGAGCAAAATAATTCATTTTTCAGAATGTGCACGTACTTTATGCGGAACAACTACAAAAGATTCGAGCGTCATTATTAAAAAATGGTTCACACAGGCTAAGGAAGCATCAAGATTCAAGGATTCAAAGTAATTTTTTTTTTAGGGACTATACTTATATTGGCATCGATTTTTATTTTTTCGGCTACAGCTGACGATTTCAGATTTCAACTTTGAATTTGAAAAAAAAAGAAACAAAACAAAATAATTGGCGGATGATTCGAATGCGAAATTAAAATTGAATAAAGAAAGAATTGATTGAAATGAAATTGCATTTTTTGTAGCATTAAAATTGTATACACACACACGAGATTTAAGGAGTATGGTTACTTTTTGATCATAAGAATTTGACTCTAATGAATTATTTTCTTCTTTTTTTTCTTTTTTTTTTGAATCTGTCACAGGATTTGAACTGGACGCATCATTTGTTTTATCTCGACGATTCAATAAAGTCGATCTGTTGGTTGATGGGCATTTGTACAGCAAAGTGTGCCGAACAAATCGATCAACTTTCTGGCGATGCAGACAAGCCCGCTCGAATGCCTACAAATGCAAATGCCGAGCGGTCACACGCAGAGTAAATGGCATACAAAGAGTTAAATTATCACAATCATCAGGCAACCATAATCATCCGGCCGTTGCTAGAGCGGCTATTGAACGAATGCAGTTCGTTTATTATCTAGAAGAATGATAATGATCAAATTTTAGCTTTAAAATTCTCATTAGCTTTAGAAGAATGGTAAACTTTTCGTTTACATCACATTTTAATTTTTCAGTCGACAATCATTCGCAACTCAATTTTTATTTTTTATTTCTCCTCCTTTTTTCCGTTCCCTTTTTTGCCGAAGTAGTTTCCGTTGTGGTTTTTTTTTAAATAAAAAAAATACATCAAACATTTGTTGTTTAATTATTGTATGGTCTTTTTTAGCCGTCGATCACATACGAGCCCATATCCATTTCGATTCAAAATAAATTTCAGATTTGCCGAAAAGAAAAAAATAAATCAGCCGCAATAAAGAAGATTTGTTTTAATTGTATTTTTTTTTTTTTTTTTGATTTTAAATTGACTAAACTAATCATTTGTTAACAATAACTCATTTCAGGTATGATGTTGCGGCGCCATATGTACGACAATAATTTTGCCGATGTGGCCAGATATTTGCCAACAATGCGTGGCCATTTGAAATTGATTCATCGCTCGTACATTTATTTCAAACACCGAAAGCAAAGACGCGGTATGTCCTGGCGATGCCGGAATTTCGATGGAAAAGGGAACCGAACCGTTTGTAATGTTCGAGCATTGACCAAAACATTTGGAAATCATGATCGAGTGTGTATCATAGGCGTACACAATCATTTACCCAATGAATAAAATCAATAAAATAAACTTAAATTATTATTTAGTTGATTTGGTTGTTTTGTTTTCGTTCGTCACTCTATCACTCAGCCTATCCCAATTTTTCAAATTTTGGATCTTCCGCTAATATAGCAATTTATTTTTTATTTTTTCAGGTTTTGAGGTCGCTTTTTACACCCTTTCAAATAGAGGTCATTTGAAACTCATTCACAATAAGTTTGATTACAATAAAACACGTGTTGCACATAAAAAGAAAACAACTAGCTGGCGCTGTTCAACAGCTCATACCTATCCGCACATTAAATGCAGAGCAAAAGCTCTCACCAAAGAAATTAATGGCATTCATATGGTGAAATCCTTTGGAAAACATTCACATCCCCCATTGACGCAGGACAAGATGAGCAAACTGAAATTGAAAATGAGCTGCGACTTATAAAATGGCCAAAAATTCCAGAATATTGTTTAATCTAAGCATTCAATAAATAAATACATATTTCAAAATAATAATTATATTCGAGAATTTATTTCTATCGCTGCATGTCTATTGCTTTATTATTACTTTAAATGAAATTGAAATGTAATATTGATTCTTTTCAGTTGAATTGATATAAAAGTTTTTACACCCATTTTTCTCAGATGTACACCTCAAATTAGTCAAGTATAGAGATGCAAATGCAAAGTTCAGTGAAGAAGCAACATATACGTTGTCAACACGAGGCCATTATTTACAACTGATTGAAAAGGATTATACATACACGAAATACCATTCATCGGCTCATTCCACCTGTTGGCGATGTCCATACCATTATAAATACAAATGCAAAGCAAAAGCATTCACCAAAACCATTAACCAAAAGGAAATGGCACGATTCACTGGCACACATACGCATCCGCCCACCGTTTCAGCCAATCAATCAAAAACCAAGGCACAAAAAAAGACAAAAAGAAATAAATTCGAATTTTACGCTAATCAAAATGAATAACAATAAATTCAACAGCTTAATACTTTTCAGTTATCGTGAGTTTTCCTGTAGATTTCGTAATAGGCCGTTTTTTTTTTTGTTTTTTTTTATGATGATGATGATTCAGAGCTTTAAAACGAAAACATTCACTAATAAATATTTTCGGTTCTATGCTTTTTTTTTCATTTCATTCAGCCATTGATGATGCCAAATTTAAGGAAATTGCCCATTTTGAGTCATCACAACGGGGTAGCGTTGTGCTTTATTATGGTGAACGGCGTTTTACGCGCGATGGTGTCTTTGCTGATTCAATTAATTGGAGATGTTGCTATTTTCGTGACAAATGCCGAGCACGTGCCATCACGAAACAAATAAATGGAGAAACACGTGTACGAGTTTCAAATCCATTCCATACTTGTACACCGAAACGCAAATCGACTGCCAAACGAGAAAAATTTGACAAATAAATTATTTAGTGAAAATCCGTGAAGAATATTGTGGTGAACATTTGAATAAAATTGATAGCAAACTTTTGATGAATTTTCATTATTTATTTTTTTCGGTTTTGTCCTCTTAAATTTCCGATTACTAATTAAGATTTCTGTATAAGTGTTTGTTTTGATTCCGTCTGACTAATAAATTGTTTTTTTTTTTTTGAATAATTTGTAGGATTTAATCTGGAAGCGCAGTTCGTACGTTCGAAGCACGGATCGCGATCGTTAATTGTGAATGGAGCGAAATTCGTACGGGATAGGTGAGCCCCTTTATTACACATTGGATGTAAAGGGATATTTTGATTGTGAATTTATGGCCGTTTTTCTCTTCACAGAACTACCAACGAGACGATCAATTGGAGATGTGCAAACTTTATACGTTTCAAATGTAGAGCACGTGCCATCACCAAAGAATTGCATGGACGTGAAATGGTCAAATTGTCGAGACCAGTCCATTCGCATGACATTGAAAACTTTGACTTTGAATACGTCGAATATTTGGATCCAAAACAATTTCAATTTCATAGCTAATGAATCATCATTTTTCATTGTCCGTAAATAAATGTGTAAATTTTTTTTTTTCATGTCGAAAATAAATTGTGGTCCCGTTGATCTTAGAAATCATTAACAGATCATCATTTTTAGAAATAATACAAACAAAATTTTTATTCATCATTTTTGTCTCGTCTTTTTCAAATATATTATTATTAATGGATTAGACTTTTTTAGGTCGTTTTTAGCTTCATGGATCTCCTCAGTTTCGTATCAAGATGTTTTCAGAATCGATTCTAATTGAATTATTATTTTTCCGAATTCATTGCAGGGTTAAAAATCTTTGCTGATGTTCGAACAACTCATCGAGGTTTTCGACGCTTATTCATAGATAATCATACATTTGGTGAATGTTTCCACGGTAAAAAAACCATTGGATGGAAATGTACGAGAAACTACAGGAACGACGAAAACAAAATGAAACGCTGTCCAGCAAATGCGGTCACCAAAACTGTAAATGGATACGAAATGCTTAAATCGTACTCTGTCAACCATAAACATTGAGCGATCGATTAATTGAACAAATTACTCATTCATTTCCTGTTCGATACTCTCATTTCAAAAGCTAACCAAATAGCTAAATGAATATTCAAGTTATTTACGTTTTAACTTTTTAATCCATATGGTCAAAACCATTCAATGGCACGATTTTTATTAAAAAATAATAAACTGAAAAGAAATAATATTTCACTCATTTATCCAAATAAAATACTTAACACAAATCAAATAAATTTGAAACATCAGTTTTGTTTTTTACGTTTTAACTTTTTAATCCATATGGTCAAAACCATTCAATGGCACGATTTTTATTAAAAAATAATAAACTGAAAAGAAATAATATTTCACTCATTTATCCAAATAAAATACTTAACACAAATCAAATAAATTTGAAACATCAGTTTTGTTTTAAATACAATAAATTTGAGCTGCGCGTTTGCCATTGATGAGGAAGAATCGAAGAAAAATTATTCATTAATGTTGATTTTTTGTTGTTTTTTTTTGGCAGAATTCACAGAGTTTGCCAGAATCGGAATAACAGAGCGTGGATATCGAAGGCTTCTTTTAGATGGCTATTCATTCGGTTTAGCTTCAAATAATGGAACAATAACTAAATGGCGATGCACCGGAAGTTTTCGAAATGAACTGAATAAAGTTGTTCGTTGTAACACATTTATCCTTTCTAAAGTCATCAACGGATATGAAATGATGAAAATTACCAGAGTTCAACACGACCACAAAAGTTTCCAACGAAAAAAAAAATGAATTTTGTTCAATTTTTGTATTGTAAACAGACTCAATAAATCGATAAATTGAATTGATTTAACATTCAATGACTCAATACGTAATTATTCGTATCACAAGATCATACATTTTAACAAGATTTTTTTTTTTTTTGATTTTTTTCCCCCAGAATATCATAAATTTGCTCAAATTTCCACCACCAAGCGAGGTAAACGCCATTTATTTCATAACGGATATAAATTCGGTGAATTCAGAGTATCACAGAATGATGTGCGATGGCGTTGCACCAAAAACTCATTACCCGATGAAAATGGCCAAGTAAAACGTTGCGGCGTTATGCTTACGACCAAAATAATAAATGGATATGAAATGTTGCGAAATGATCAGATATTGAAACATGATCATCCGAGAAAATGTTGAATTGATAAGAATGTAAATTTATAACTGTGAAAAATCGAAACAATAAATTTAAAAAAAAACCACACAGAACGATGACCGTTGACCAAAACTTTATAAATAAAAACTGCACTTGTTATTATAGAATATAGATTGCTATTATAGTTAATATTGCCTAATCTGGGCGAACACTAATATTTTGAACGAAAAAAAAATTCTTCTCTTTTCAGTTCCCGTTATAAAATATAGGCCGCTTGAAATCGAAGGTGTTGATTACATTCGTTCGAAGCGAGGAACTCAACACGTTTTATTCAAAAATAATACATACACACCGAATGAAAAATTGTCACATGATGACGGCCATCGGACTTGGAAATGTTCAATGTATTATAAATTGAAATGCAAAGCAAGACTGATTACAAGACGCGTCGGCATGAAAGAATTTGTCAAACCATCGGCAAATCCGCACAATCATCCGAACACATATGAACCCAAAAGTGAATTGAAAAGAAAAAAGATCAATTGCGATCCTAATTTTTAAAGGAATTCTTCAGTAACAAACTAAATTTTTTTTTTAAATATACAAAAAAGAATCAAGTTCATGAAAGCGAATGTATTTCTCTCAATGACTTTACAATTTTCAGTTAAAATTGTGTGACAAAAATTTATGATTATTATGATTAATCGATCATTTTTTGGATCTCTTATCCTACAGGTTACGGTACGTTTGCTGAAATTATAAAAACCCGTTCTGGGGCGCCGCATCTCTTTTATGATGGATATATTTTTGGTAAAAAATGCGAAAACCAGAATAAATTTGTGTGGAGATGCACAAAACAACGTGCAAGCCCAGAGCGAGGACCTTGTAATACAGTCGTACACACTCGTATTATCAATGGCTATGCGATGGTTCAAGCAGCAAATGTGAATCACACTTGCGCAAAAATGGGTGATATAGAATTCCAAAACAATAAACTTGATAAGAAGTACCAGCATGATCATGAATATTATTATTAACAGTTTTTTTTCTCCACATAAATACACGTAAAGGCAGGTTTTGCTTTTGAACGAAATAAAAAACCTAAAAGAATTGTATTTTTATTTAAAGTAATTTCTAGTAAAAACGGATGACGGTCGAACCGAAAATTAATCGATTATTTATTTATTGTTATCTTTTCGATAGGCTTTGACACTTTTGCTGAAATTGTGAAGACTAATAAGGGTGCGTTGCGTGTCATCTATCAGGGTATTCACTTTGGAAAAAAATGCAACAATAAATACGGTTGGACTTGGCAGTGTACGAAGACAAAAGCCAACACTACCAATCACAGATGCATTGCAACTGTGCGCACAAGAATTATAAATGGCTACGAAATGGTTCGTCCAGGCAATCCCAAACACACTTGCTTGGAATATAGAGATGGATACGCCAATCCAACGAAGAAAGAAAATTCAAAACAATAAACTTGATAAAAAGTACCAGCATCATCACGAATATTATTATTGAAACAATTGTTTTGTTTTTTTTTCTTTTTTTGCATAAATACACCGTAAGAGAAGATTTTAATTTCAACGAAAAAAAAAAGCTAAAAGATTTGTATTTTTATTTAAAGTAATTTCCAGTAGAAGCGGATGACGGTCGAACAGAAAATTAATCTTTGAAAATCTATTGTTATCTTTTTGATAGGCTTTGACACTTTTGCTGAAATTGTTAAGACTAAGAAAGGTGCGTTGCGTATCAACTATAACGGTATTCACTTTGGAAGAAAATGCACCAATAAACACGGTTGGGTTTGGCAGTGTACAAAAAAAAGAGCCAACACTATCAATTACAGATGCCTTGCAACTGTGCACACAAGAATTATAAATGGCTACGAAATGGTTCGTCCAGGCAATCCCAAACACACTTGCTCGGAATATAAGGATGGTTTCGCCAAATCATTAAAGAAAAAACATTCAAAACTATAAACTTAATAAGAATTATCGACATGATCACGAATATTATTATCGAAACAATTGTTTTTATATGCATAATTACACGTAAGAGAAGATTTTGGTTTTTGGTTAAAAGAAAAACTGAAAGAATCTTAATTTTATTCAAAGTAATTTCTAGTAAAAGCAGATGACGGTCGAACAGAAAATTAATCTTTTAAAATCTATTGTTCTCTTTTTGATAGGCTTTGACACTTTTGCTGAAATTATAAAGACTAAGAAGGGTGTGTTGCGTATCAACTATAACGGTATTCAATTCGGAAAAAAAAGCAGCAATAAACATGGTTGGCTTTGGCAGTGTACAAAATCAAGAGCAAACGCTATCAATTACAGATGCCTTGCAACTGTGCACACAAAAATTATAAATGGCTACGAAATGGTTCGTCCAGGCAAACACAAACACACTTGTTCGGAATACAAGGATGGTTTCACCAAACCATCGAAGAAAAAACATTCAAAACAATAAACTTAAAAAGAAGTATCGACATGATCACGAATATTATTATTAATACAATTGTTTTTTTTTTTGCATAAATACACCGTAAGGGAAGATTTTGGTTTGAACGAAAAAAAAAACTGAAAGAATCCTAATTTTATTCAAAGTAATTTCTAGGAACAGCAGATGACGATCGAACAGAAAATTAATCGATTATTTATTTATTGTTATCTTTTCGACAGGATTTGATACATTTGCCGAAATTGTAAAGAGTGATAAGGGTGCGTTGCGTGTCATCTATCAGGGTATCCGTTTTGGAAAAAAATGCGACAATAAACACGGTCGAACTTGGGCATGTACAAAATACGGAGCAAATACTACCAACATGCAAAACAAGACCAAATACCACAGATGCACTGCAACTGTGCACACAAGAGTAATAAATGGCTATGAAATGGTTCGTGTAGCCAATCCGAAACATATTTGCTTTGAATATAAGGATAAAAAATTAAAAAAAATCCAAAATTTATTCATTCCATTCAAATGGAATAAGGAAATCGTTATTATTCGGACCAATGCATGCATGAGAACAATAGTTATCAACCAAATTTACTATGTTTAATCGACTTGAATCAAATTGAACTCTAATTTACCAAAAAAAAAAAAATAATAAAATACTCATTCAAATTGATGGCAAAAATTTTCTTCTTTTCGAATCATTTTTAACGAAATGATTACGTTGGCCTATGGCTGTTGCGATTTTATTTTGCTTAATGTATTCTTTCTGATATTTTTGTTATTGTTCTAATCAGCAGATTATAACGAGCTTGCGACAATAACAACAGGCCAAAAAGGTAAAGTGCAGATCGTTTCGAACGGATATTGTTATGGAAAATTGTACGAAACTTTGGATGGTTCAACGACATGGATGTGCACAAGAAGCTTTCAAAACAAACGATGTCGATCGAAAATTCGATCAAAGGTCATCCGTGGATACACAATGGTCAAAATTATTAGCGATATGCATGATTGCAAGCCAAAAACCATAAAATAAATGGAGAGCTAGAAGGAATACCTGCACATTCGACCACCACAAGAACAGGCAAAATTTATGATCATCTTATATGGAAATGGACATTGTGACCGGAGCAATATCAATATTAATCTAATGATTTGTTTTTATTTCCTTATTTTTCAGATTTGATGTTTGAATCAGTGTAGACCATGATGATTCAATTTATTCAATAGGAAGGAGCTAAGCCAAAGATATCAATTTTGTATTTTGGTTTACCGGACCGAAATATCCGTTGATTGATACAATTATTATTAATAAAAATTGCCTTATCCGAATGATAAATAACCTTATCTGTTATTTTCTTTAGCCATTGCGATCAAAATACAGTGTTCGATGTTCATGCATGAGTTTAATATTGATATATTATTGAAATTTTTATTTTGCAGATTTTATCGTTTTTGCCAAAATAAATGTCCATCCAAATGGCTTTCGAAGATTATATCTGGATGGATACAGATTCGGCCACAGAAAAACTGAAGACAATAAAACAATCATTAAATGGGATTGCACCGGAAGCTATACTGATTCGGATGGAAAATCAAAACGATGTCTGGCTTCGGTTAAAACCAAACTCATCGATGGCTATGAAATGCTTCGACCAATTAAACCTCAACATTTTCATGCACGACAGAAGGACTACCGACATTAGTTTAGATGCATTTAAATTGTTCAGATTCTTATGGTGAATGTTTCGTGCGCTATCACAAAATAAGAGCCACAAAAATTAAAACCACGTGATGCTCAAAAATGAAATACTCTAAATAATAAGCCGAAAATCAAATCGAATGAAATGTTGCATCTGTTGTGAATAAAAGGAGATGGCAGTTTGATATTGGATGAATGTTTTGTCATTTTTTTTTGGTAGTTAATTCGATCAATGCAGTGTTAATGCAGAAATAATAGCCCATGACTACATGACCTTACACTATTGGTTATGCTTGGGGACAGGTACACGGAATTACGCACTCTACTATTGTGCTGCCAACAAGTGTAAAGTCATGCAGCTCTGAAAAGTGATATTGATATAGTTTTTAATTTCTCTTTTTCTTTCAGATTATACTGATTTTCGAGATTATAATGTTTTTGCCAAAATTAATACGCATCCAGATGGTTTCCGGCGATTATTTCTTGATGGATACAGGTTCGGCCACAGAAGAACCGAAGCCAATAAAACAACCGTTAGATGGGAATGTACTGGACACTATAAAGATTCGAATGGAATATCAAAACGATGTCTGGCTACTGTTAAAACCAAACTCATCGATGGCTATGAAATGCTTCGACCAATTAAACCTCAACATTTTCATGCACGACCGAAGGAATACCGACATTAGTTTATATGCATTTAAATTGTTCGGATTCTTGTGGTGAATGTTTCGTGCGCTATCACAAAATAAAAGCCGCAAAAATGAAAACCACGCGATGCCAAAAAAAAAAAAAAGAAATGTTGTATCTGTTGTGAATAAAAGGAGTTTTCAGTTTGATGTTGGATGAATGTGTTGTTATTTTTAGTTAATTCGATCAATCCAGTGTTAATACAGAAATAATAGCCCATAGCTACATGACTTTACACTATTCTGTAAGCTTGGGAACAGGTACACGGAATTACATACTCTACTTTTGTGCTGCTAACAAGTGTAAAGTCATGCAGCTCTGAGAAGTGATATTGATAAAGTTTTTAATTTCTTTATTTTTCTTCCAGATTATACTGATTTTCGAGATTATAATGTTTTTGCCAAAATTAAAACGCATCCAAATGGCTTCCGGCGATTATTTCTTGATGGATACAGGTTCGGCCACAGAAGAACCGAAGACAATAAAACAATCGTTAAATGGGAATGCACTGGACACTATAAAGATTCGAATGGAAAATCAAAACGATGTGCGGTTACTGTTCGAACCAAACTCATCGATGGCTATGAAATGCTTCAAGCATTCAAACCTAAACATCTTCATAAACCATCGCACAGGATTCCTTACTGATAAATACATATCGTCTGAAAAGGCCCCCTTACGATTGTCTGGTATGAGCCATCTTCACATTGGTGAAAATATTTGATGCCCAACCGTCCAATTTATTCAGATATTTTTGTCAAATTTCATTAAACGAAATGAGTGAATAATTTTCGCCAAAATTACTGAGAAAAAATTGCTTTTTTTATTTTTTGAATCGGTCTTTATTTGTTGTCATACTGTCAAAGTGATGGAAATATCGATTGATATCATTCATTTGAACGTTTAATAGCGATAACAGTGACCATTTCAGTCACGAAAGGAGAGCCATAAAGTCAACGTTCATCATCGTTCCTATCTAAAAACATGCTGAGAAGAGACGCTGCCACTGAAAATTCGAAAATAATAATGAATCAAATTGAATGAAATGTTGTATCGGTTGTGAATAAAAAACAGTTTTCCAATATGGAATAAATGCATTGATATTGAATGAATGTATTGTTATTTTCTATTTTCTTCAGTTGATTCGATCAATACAGTGTTAGTGCAGAGGTGTGATAATGAATAATATGTGATATTGATATATTGTTGATCTATGTTTTTGCAGGCTATTTTTTTTTCCCGGATAACCAGTATAATGTTTTTGCCGAAATTAATACGCACCCAAATGGCTTCCGGCGATTATTTCTTGATGGATACAGGTTCGGCGTAATAAAAAATCAAAGCAATAAAACATTCGTAAAATGGGAATGCACTGGACACTATAAAGATTCAAATGGAAAATCAAAACGATGCGCGGTTAGAGTTAGGACCAAACTGATCGATGGCTATGAAATGCTTCAACCAATCAAACCTAAACATCTTCATGAACGACCGAAAATTCAAAAATATTAATGAATCAAATTGAATGAAATGTTGTATCTGTTGTGAATAAAAAAACAGTTTTTCAATATGGAATAAATGCATTGATATTGAATGAATGTATTGTGATTTTCTATTTTCTTCAGTTGATTCGATCAATACAGTGTTAGTGCAGATGTGTGATAATAAATAATATGTGATATTGATATATTGTTAATCTTTGTTTTTGCAGGCTATTACTTTTCCGCCATCCGCAATGGTGGAACAGTATTGGTTTTGGGTGTTGTTGTTGTTGTTGTTGTTGTTAGTTATTCCAATAACTCTTTCCCAGTCTACTATAAATCAGTGCAAACTTTTTTTTCGTGTAGAGGGAGTTCTCAGAATGAACCCTATTGATTTGGGAGGTATGAGACTTCATAAAATTTTTTTTCTCGCTACTACAGAGTACCCTATGAAATTTTTTTTGAATTTTTTTCGAATTCTTTTTTCTCGCCAATCGATTGAAAATCGTCTAAAACGCGTAAAAAAACATTTTTTTGGAAAAAAAAGAATTTTACCCAAGGGTCCCCCCTTGCAACTCAAAAAAAATTTGAATTTTTTTTCTCGTCAATCGATCGGAAATCGTCTAGAACGAGTAGAAAAATCAATTTTATTGGAAAAAAATTACTTTTTTTGCCCCGAAGTCCCGCCTTGCATTCTCCAAAAAAAAAAAATCAAAACAACATTCAAATCAGAAACTATCTATCAAATAATCATGAAAAAATTGCGGAGAAGTATGTTTTAATCCTTAAAACTATTTATTTTTCTTTTCCAGATAACCAGTATAATGTTTTTGCCGAAATTAATACGCACCCAAATGGCTTCCGGCGATTATTTCTTGATGGATACAGGTTCGGCGTAAGAAAAAAAGAAAGCAATAAAACATTCGTAAAATGGGAATGCACTGGACTCTACAAAGATTCGGATGGAAAAAAAAAACGATGCACGGCCAAAGTTAGGACCAAACTGATCGATGGCTATGAGATGCTTCAATCAATCAAACCTAAACATCTTCATGAACGACCGAAGTCCAAAAATATTAATGAATCAAATTGAATGAAATGTTGTATCTGTTGTGAATAAAAAAACAGTTTTTCAATATGGAATAAATGCATTGATATTGAATGAATGTATTGTGATTTTCTATTTTTTTCAGTTGATTCGATCAATACAGTGTTAGTGCAGATGTGTGATAATAAATAATATGTGATATTGATATATTGTTAATCTTTATTTTTACAGGCTATTTTTCTTTTCCAGATAACCAGTATAATGTTTTTGCCGAAATTAATACGCACCCAAATGGCTTCCGGCGATTATTTCTTGATGGATACAGGTTTGGCGTAAGAAAAAAAGAAAGCAATAAAACAACCGTTAGATGGGAATGCACTGGACTCTACGAAGATTCGGATGGAAAAAAAAAACGATGCACGGCCAAAGTTTTGACCAAACTGATCGATGGCTATGAGATGCTTCAATCAATCAAACCTAAACATCTTCATGAACGACCGAAGTCCAAAAATATTAATGAATCAAATTGAATGAGACGTTGTATCTGTTGTGAATAAAAAAAAAACCCTTTTTCAATATGGAACAAATGCATTGATATTGATTCGGATAAATTTTGTCTATTTACGCGCACCCACCGAATATACATTAAATTATTGATTATTCTAATTCGCTGCTATTTTCTGTAGACTATACAACATTTGCCGATATTTCTGTCACTGAAAGAGGTTTTCGTCGTTTGGTATGCAACGGAGAAAAGTTTGGTATAGCGTCGATCGGACCAAAAACAACCAGATGGAGATGCATTGCACCAAGTATAAATAAAACAACCAAAAAACCTGGATCATGTAATGCACATTTGCTGACGAGTGTAATAAATGGATATGAAATGATCAGAAATCCAGCTGAAGCCGAACATTGTGAACATCGTGTTAAATTTAAAAGACTATCAAGTGAAAGGCATTCGCACCAAATTAAATTGACGAATCCATATTATCCAGCCAAATAATAACAATAATAAAATGGCTTATTATTTTGTTGAAGTCTTTTTTCGGCTTTTCTTCGTTTTTTTTTCTTTTACATACATAGTGTCATTCAATCACTGAAAGTGCTCATCCATATTGCAAAACCATTGTGACTAATTTGTGTGAAATATTCATTTTCAGGTTTCATCCTTCGTCCGGACATTTCCATTGATTCACAAGGCTTCCGTCGGTTAACATACGATGGCCATCGTTTTGGGCATCGAAAATATTATGACAATAAATCGGCCGTGATTTTTGGCGTAAGAAAAAAAGAAAGCAATAAAACAACCGTTAGATGGGAATGCACTGGACTCTACGAAGATTCGGATGGAAAAAAAAAACGATGCACGGCCAAAGTTTTGACCAAACTGATCGATGGCTATGAGATGCTTCAATCAATCAAACCTAAACATCTTCATGAACGACCGAAGTCCAAAAATATTAATGAATCAAATTGAATGAGACGTTGTATCTGTTGTGAATAAAAAAAAACCCTTTTTCAATATGGAACAAATGCATTGATATTGATTCGGATAAATTTTGTCTATTTACGCGCACCCACCGAATATACATTAAATTATTGATTATTCTAATTCGCTGCTATTTTCTGTAGACTATACAACATTTGCCGATATTTCTGTCACTGAAAGAGGTTTTCGTCGTTTGGTATGCAACGGAGAAAAGTTTGGTATAGCGTCGATCGGACCAAAAACAACCAGATGGAGATGCATTGCACCAAGTATAAATAAAACAACCAAAAAACCTGGATCATGTAATGCACATTTGCTGACGAGTGTAATAAATGGATATGAAATGATCAGAAATCCAGCTGAAGCCGAACATTGTGAACATCGTGTTAAATTTAAAAGACTATCAAGTGAAAGGCATTCGCACCAAATTAAATTGACGAATCCATATTATCCAGCCAAATAATAACAATAATAAAATGGCTTATTATTTTGTTGAAGTCTTTTTTCGGCTTTTCTTCGTTTTTTTTTCTTTACATACATAGTGTCATTCAATCACTGAAAGTGCTCATCCATATTGCAAAACCATTGTGACTAATTTGTGTGAAATATTCATTTTCAGGTTTCATCCTTCGTCCGGACATTTCCATTGATTCACAAGGCTTCCGTCGGTTAACATACGATGGCCATCGTTTTGGGCATCGAAAATATTATGACAATAAATCGGCCGTGATTTGGATTTGCACAGCGAGTATTTACTGTCCATTACTTGGTCGAAAGAAACGATGTCCAGCCAAGATTCGGACAAAATTTATCGATGGCTTTGAAATGGTGGAAAATATACGAGTTCATCATGATCATCAGCCTTTAAATCGGTTCCATAAATAAAACATATTGTATCGATCTTTTGAATAAAAACATATTTATATTATAATTTATAATTGTTTGGATCTCTTCAACTTTTCGTTGCTATTTGTTTTAATCACTTTATTTATGAACATTTTAATGATGGATCCTTAATTTTCGTTTTTCAGTTTTCACAGTTTTTGCTGATATAAAGGTTGAGAAAGGTTTTCGTCGGCTGATTTACGATGAGCACCGTTTTGGACATAGAAGAAAATATGATGACAGAAGTGAAGTCGTTTGGAATTGTACCAGCAGCTTAAGTGATCCAGTTAGCGGAAAATGGAGACGATGTAATGCAAGAGTTCGAACTCGGCTAATTGACGGTTACGAAATGGTGGAAAATATTAAAGTACACCATGAACATAAACCTTTTCTTAATGGGTAGACCAGTTGCGCTCACATCAATGACAGTCCAATCGTAATACTCCTCAAAATTATACATATTAAAATGATCATTTTTTTTCTCTGGATTTTAATTTTTTCCAATCACAAATAAAGATTCAAAGTTCTCTCTCATTTGAATTTTCGCTATTTATTTTCTTCATCACAATACCAACACAATTGAATGTCAATATATTTATATTCTAATGTGAAATGTGTTGTGATTTTTTTCAGGTTTTAAATTTTTTGCAAACATAAAACAGAGGATCAATGGAAACAGTCTCATTATTCATGGCAATTATCGATTCGGACGAAAAAGAGAAAATATTTGGATATGCACACGGACCAATGAGACAACCAAAAAACGTTGCTCTGCCACCGTGGAAACCAGAATTATTGCTGGTTATACGATGTTGCGAGTCAAAAATCCAAGACATATTTGCGACAAAATCAATAAATTTTGAAACTTTTCAATTCATTCCACCGAAATGTTGTTTCATTTATATTTGTTCACAAATTCTTTATTATTATTTTTTCTCTCTCTTTTTTTCTTGAATTAATCATTAAAACTAATCCAATTTTGTTTTTGTCACCTAATTTAGAATATACAAAGATGGCTGAGGTGATAGCTTCGAAACGTGGCCATCCAAGAATAATGAGCGATGGATATTCGTATGGTCCGACATGCATCAAACGGATTACTAAACCGAAATTGAGATGGTTATGCACTGGAAGCGATGCTAATCGAAAACGTTGTCGTGCTGCCATTCAAACAAATACCATTGATGGCAAATTGATGCTCCGTCAACTTAGCAATCATCATCACATTTGTAAAGTGAAAAAACCAACGTCGACGAGCAAACGCAAATAATACTTAATAATTAATTGTAGTTCCTAATCAATATTATTCACTCTTTCGTTTTGACGTTGATTTTGAATTTTTGTTTTCGCATTTCTTTTGATCGTTTCATCAAAACATCGAATCCAAATAAATATATGTATTTTACTTAGCCTCCCGTATCCAATAGTGGCAGTTGACTTTCGATTATTATGTATTTGTATACTCTTGAAATCATTGTAAACATCCTCAACTAAAACATCTAACAATTTTTGATTTTTCAGAAAAACCTCTGCAAAAAGCCCAATTTCAATGAAAATGGTCGCATCTATCTGGTTCATAGAGGCAAGAAACTGATTTGTTATGGGAGTCAGAGCGTACGGCTCACATTTCGACGATAAAGATGTGTGTGGACGAGAAATGATAAAAGTCCAATGCGATAAATATATTCATGAGATGGACTGCGAAAAAAATCGTTCAAATAAATGATAATAATGTGTGCAAATTTTGTCTAAAACACTTTTTAGATTGAAAAATCTGGAAATGATGTAGATGAAAAAATTCAAATAAAAAGTATGAAATTAATTTTGACTTCAGTTTTGTTTATTTCATTTATTTATTGGCAAAAAAATTCCTTATTCCAATATTGTTGCAAATTATTCTAACCAAACATCTTTTTTTCCATTTCAGCTGGCATGTATACAGCTGCAACGATTCCAAAATATTCAATTTTCGCCAAAATAACAAACAATATCTTAGAATTCGATGGATCCATCTTTCGACGAACAAGAGAATACAAAAATAAAACATATTGGAGCTGTACTCGAAAATGCGGCGATGCTCGGTGCAACTGTCGCGTCATAACCGAAATCATTAACGGTTATCAAATGATAAAGACTCTGAATGGAGCCCATGAACATCCATTAAATTTTGGAGAACATGAACAAAAAGTTGATCTTACACATTTTTCCTTTCCAGTATAATTTCCCATCGAATTTTTGTTACTCCAATTAAACTTCAATAAACGAAAAAAAAAAATGATAAATAAAAACTGTTGATATTGATTTGGCGTATGTTTGCTCATTTTAAGTATTATCATGATATTCGTATGCATTTTCTTATGTCTGTTATTATAATTTCAATTTAATTTTAACTGAATACGTTTTTTTTTTTTTCAATTTTTCAGGACGACACAAATACAATACGTCCGGTAACCTTCGGAAATTTTCGATATTTGCTGAGATAAAGGGTGACACTTTACTATTCGAAGGTTACATTTTTCGAAAAGAAAACGAATACAAGGACACAAAATATTGGCGCTGCATCAAAAAATTCCGAAAAAATTTTCAATGTCGTTGTCGCCTGATAACGGAAGTGATCAACGGCTATGAAATGATCAAAACAAAAAAAGGAGACCATAGTCATTTGCCGACTATTGAACAGCATGATCAAAAATTTAATATTAAACCATTTCCATTTTCAGTCTAATGTATGTATGTAATGCAAGTAGGGCAAGTTGGCGATGCAATTAGATTTCATTCCAATCGCACTGTATTTTCAAATACAGATAAAAAAAAAATGCTGAAACTATTCTCATTATTAAAGGCTTTTCAAGATCTGAATTTAAGATTTGTTTTATTGCCATTTGTTTTGAATTGGTTTTTTTTTCTGTGTTTTAAATATTTTTTCAGTTCATTGAATTGTTTCTAATCAAAAGATTTTTCGATTTTTCAGATCGGCCCAAGCAAATACCGATTCACTTCCGTAAAGGATCCAAGGGACCCAAATTGATCCTTGGCGGATATTCATATTTTAAGAATAACTTCAATTCCGACCGAACGTATTGGTTATGTTCTCGAAATCGTTACGGTAAATGCAGGGCACGATTGATCACATTACATAAATCACGTGAAGTTGTTATTAAAAATCAGGAACATAATCATGGACCCGAAACACCTGATGATTATGATCATCTGGAGATCATTTCATTTGATAGTGTTATAAGCCAGCGTTCAACATCGGATATTATGTATAGTGTTTAGTGTTTATATCACATAATTTTTATTCGCAAATGCTCTCATAATTTGTATTAAACGAAGAAAAAAAAAACGATTCAAAATAAAAACTATATGAACGACTTTCATTGACCTTCACAATGCAAAAAATCTATTTAAGTGTTGCGAGTTTTGCCGGACAATCATTTGCCTGCAAAGCTGTAATGTAATGCATTCCGTTTGACTGGCAGAGCATCAATGCAGGCAAACGAAATATCAAAACTGATCATATTTAGTTGCCAAACTCAAATCTAATTGTGGAATTTGTTTCGGTTTCATTTCAGATAAATCGGTGACAAAAATCAAAGGCTTGAATAATCTGGAATTTATTCAATCGCAACGTGGCACACCGAAACTTATTTTTAAAAATTATTCATTCGTTCGGAACAAAGTGAAGGGCAGAACATATTATTATCGTTGTGCGCGATCAAAACGTTTCAATTGCAATGCAACGCTAACTTTAAATCGGGAAAAAGATGAGATTACCTACAAATCTTTACACCATAATAATCATCCACCGGACTGTTTATAATTAAGTTTTTCTATCAATTATCCCAAAATTAATAAACAAATCAAAAAAAAAAAATAATAATAATAATAATTAAACTATTCAAAAATGGATCCATTGGTATTATTTTGTGATGTAGCTTAGCCAGTTTTGATTGTGGATTGAGTGAGATGTATCGTTGATTTCAAGTTTTGTTAATAATTCTTTTTTTCGTAATTTTGCATTTATTTGCAGCTTATAAACTCCATTTCATAAATGAATCGATAATAAAAGAGGACCACGAAGAATTGATTCGAATGGATGATGCTGAAAACGCGCAAACATTTTACTATGTGACCGGACAACGAGGCGCCCGAAAAATCGTTTATAATGGTTTTTCGTATATTTGTGCAAAACTTAAATCGAATCGTAAATATTGGGTGTGCGCCAAGCAACGAAGTCGTAATTGTAAGGCAAGATTGATTACCGATTCGGAAGAAACATTTTTTGTGCGCCGAAATCAGGACCACAATCATGAACCGATGCAAAAACACCCATAGACTCAATTATATTTACCAAAAATTACACAAGCCATTTGCTTTGATTTAAATGAAGTGAATGAGCAACAAATGCATTTGTTTCATTCCACCCATTTTCTGTTTTAAATTTTTGCAGCCGATAAAATTGTATTTTATTATTCAGTATGTATATCTAAGCCCGATCATATAAAAGGCGAAAATATCTGAACGAGCGCCGTAATCAATGAAATGTTTGCCTCTTTCCTTTTTTCATAATAAAACTCTTCAATCAAGTTTGTTAAAATAAGAGATTTTCTTTAAGAAGTTGAGATTATTTTGTTTGATTTTTTGTTTATCGATCGGTGATGGTATTTAAAGCTGCGTCTTTCATATGTCAATAATTTTCTAACTGTGAATCTTTTGCATATTTTCAGAAAACAATGGAAAGTCCGGAAATCGTAAGCAAAAGCAAACTGTCCGCTCAAAACCGATCCGAGCTGATGTGGACAAAATCATTAATAGCTGCGAACCAACGAGATTCGAATATTTGCCTACACGTCTTGGGGCTGGTAAAATATCATTGGGCGATCAAGTTTACGATTATCATTTCAAATCACAACGAATTAGTTTCTGGAAATGTGCCAAATCCGAATGTCCGGCTAAAGTAATAACCCGTGCAAGGGACGCATGGACTTTGAATGATGAGCATAATCATTGATTGAATTTGATTTTTTTTTTGTGTTTTCCAATCTTTTCTTTTCCTGTCAGTTCGATTCATTTTAAGCAAATATTTTCACTATATTTCCCAAAGTAAAAATAAATTTTCCTTTTTGGTTTTGTCAGTTTTTGTTTGATTTTTGTTCTTTTTTCGTTTCCGTTTGATTCTAAGCCATTTATTTTCATTAAGCTTTGATTAAGTTACAAAAATTTTGCCAAATGAAACTCAAAATCAAAAATCAATTCAGAAAAAAATAATAAATTTCTTTCGCAGGATCGGTCAGCGTTAAAAAAACAAGAGGACGTCCCCGTTCCGCCCAGAAAAAGGAAAATAAAACCTATGACATCAATGAAATTTTAAATGGCAAACCTCACCAATTGGAGTTGGTAACGACAAAAATTGGCGGAATGAAGGCTACATTCCAAAATCATTTCTTTGAATTCCATTTTAATCGTAATGGCCACAAATTTTGGCGTTGTTTGTCCCATTCAACTGGATGTCAGGCCAAAACAATGTCAAAAGGAAATCTTTTATATATTGTCAATGTGGAACATAATCATGAACCGGAACCAATTCGACTTGTCAATACAGCAGAGATGGTTGGATATGAAGAGCCTTCGCGTAAAGCTAGAGCACCAAATACAACTGTGACCGTTATACCGATCCCTGAGCATCTCAAACAAAATTTGAAGGATCGTTATAAAGCTTTGGTTTTGGAACGCAAGCTTCGAAAATAATGATTAATGATTCACAATTTTTCTAATTTTTTTTATAATTTTCTTTGTTCTTTGAAATTTACGTGAGGCCTTCAAATTATTCACCATTTTCCCTAATTTTATTAGTGATCCATGATCAATTTTCAGATGAATCGTTTCAAAATACAATAGTTAAGGGAATATATTTTCCAGTTTTAATTCCATTCAATTTCAATTTCAATAAAGTTTTGGAAAAAGTAGCACGTTTTAGGGTTTCTTTGTTGTTTTGAGTGCATTTATTTCTCTTTATGATGATGAGATGATTGACAGTTGTGCATTTTCATAGGTTTCGATCAGGCGAATAACATCAAATACATCAACAGTTTGAAAGGTGGTCAACAGCTATGTATCAATGGATTTCCGCACACGAGACACAGAATCCGGGGGCTTACCACATACTGGCGATGTGTTCAATTCCGGCCATTGAAGTATGTATTTTTGCATCGTTGATTTGATATTGAGTTCCCTCATTTACTGTAAACTTTTTAAATTGATGAATGGATAGGTGTACGGCACGAGCCAAAACAAAAGTCGGTGGTCAAGTTGAAATCGTTCAAATGCAGCATAATCACGCAATGTTTACGCAACGTCGAAAGAAGGGCAGTTTGAAGGCTCTATATGCACAAAAAGAAATGCCAAAAAATTAACCAATGAGACTGATTACAATATTCTTTTCATTGAAATCCCAAAAACAAAAAACACATGGATCAGACATTTTTTTGTTGGAACATTTTGTTAAAACTTTGATTATTATTATAAATAAAGAAGGAATCTAGAGAAAAGTTAACTAACTGATCTTTCGATATCATTTATTTTTTTAAAACGCTAACAAAGTTATAACTTGCAACATATTTTCAATTCGGTTTTCTTTTTTTATTGATACAGGTAGACCAGTCATTATATTCAAACCGAATGACAAAGGCTTGTTGAAATTGTACATCAATGATTTTGAGTTTTACTGCAAAGATTCCACCAAACGACGCTCGTATTGGAATTGCAAACGATATAGAACCTATGGGTACCGAGTTGCTCTTCATACTACAGTATCAATCAGGTCAAAACTAAAACATATGCTTAATTTTCAGATGCCCTGCTCGAGTACGAACCGAATTGGATAAAGAGGGGCTGCATATCATTGATTTAAAACACAATCACAGATTGTTGGAATGAGTTCAAGTGGAATATGCCTGACAAAACACAGTTTTCTTTTATCTTTTTCAATATTTTCAAACAATAAAAAACCACGAATCACGAATAAATGATTTTGGCGTCTTTTTTTGACATTTCCCAAATTCATATTCAATAACATTTATGGCGAATGATATGAGCTGATGTTTCATATTTTTTTGTCAGGTAGACAAGTGCATCCATTGATCAGATTTAAGCCCAACAAAAACGGCATCCTTCGACTTTTCATGGGTGATCACGAGTTTTACTGCAAGGAATCAAGTTCGGTACGAGCTTATTGGGCTTGCATTAGATATAGAAAGACTAGGTGATTGACATTGGATTTTTTTTTCTTTTTTCAGGCACTTGTGTTGTATTTAGTCTAAAATTTTCTATTTATTTTGCAGATGTCCGGCCAGAATTCAAACATTTACCAAAGACACAGACATCAAATTCATTGAATTAAATCACAATCATAGATAACAATTGATATACAAAATAAAATGCTATTGATTTTGATAGTGAAATCTCATGACGTACAAATTTTATTTATTTATTTTTTTAATTTAAGACAGATTCAACTCTATTACTACTCGATTTGAATCTACTCTCTTCTTCTAATGTTCTTTTGTGTGATTTATTTTAGGATTCCGTTTGGCGAAGCCATTTGCCGATTCACATGGGAACGTTTTTCAATTTGTTGACAGTGTAAAGGGGCGACAGCAGCTTAACATTAATTCTCATATTTTTTCGAGATTATCTTCCCATGGATCGGTGACCTATTGGCGGTATATTTAATAAAATGATTTTCAGAAGAGTTCATGGCTTTGATTTGAGACTAAAACGTTTCCGCTTTTTTTAATTTTTTTCATCAGGTGCAATCAATACACAACTTTGGGCTGTACCGCAAGGTGCCAAATATCGCCAAATGGATTGAAAGTTGTTTCATTAGACCATAATCATGGCGTTATCAAGAGATATCATCGATAAAATATTATTAATAATAATTTCACTCAATATGGTGTTCGTTTTTTTTTGGGGATTTTGAAACTTTTTTTTAGGCACTCCAGACCAGCAACAAATTTTTTTTTCTTTATTATACATTTCGTTCATAAGTACGTGTGATTGAAGTTGACAGAATATTCACAAATAAATTGATAATTATTATTATATTTGAAGCCGACGGATTTGTGCTCTCTTTAAACATAATATTTAGCTCTTTTCTGATTGTCATCGATTTGAAGGTGCATATTATTAACAAACTCTTCTTTCTTGTTTCATTAATAGGGCATGGAAGTGATTCGTATAACCAGCCCTTCCTGGAGTATAAACTGAATGATAGAGGTGTACCCAAACTTTATGTTGAAGGGTTCGAATTTTTTTTGAAAGAGACCCGTTGCTCACAAGAATATTGGAGATGTAGGACATATGCACGCACTAAGTAATTAAAATCCATGTTTAATTTTCAATGAAATATTCCCTGTCAACGGGATAAATTGTTTCTTTCAGGTGTCAGGCCAGAGTTCAAAAGTTTACCTACAGCGAAGAATACAAATTTATCTATTTGCAGCACAATCATCTTTGATTCCTTCTTTTCTTTTTTCAAATCCATATTTTTATTCTAAGAAAATCTGACTAAATAAAAACGGAATTTCACACAATATTACGTTTTATTTTATACATCTTTCATTTCATTGCATTTGTTTCATTTAGTTCATCTCATATTATAATTTATTATATAGTTTTCATAGAATCACTGATTTAGTTCATCGTTTATTTTTATAATTGTTATATTTAGTTTGTGTTTGTTTGTTTTTTTTTTTTTTTGAATGACAATGCGCGTCACCAGTCACTAAACCATTTCACTAATTTCACAGCGTCCCGATCTGCAATTCTGTTTCGTATACAAAGTCGTTCGTACGGAACATTAAATCGTGCAAGCACACCAAATAAATTGATTGCTCCGGGGAATCCCAAACCAACACCAACCAAAGGACAATCGCCTGGCCCATCTGCCTTTAAGTCACCAGCAAATGTTTTAAATATTACGTTAAGCCGTCCAGGCACATCAAACCAACCCATTTGTTTGGGAAACTCCATGGCAACAGCAACCAAAGGAAAATCCCCTGGACCATTCGTATCAAAGCCGCCGTCAAATGTTTTGAATACCACATTAATCCGGCCAGGCACATCAAAACAATCCATTCCTCCGGGAACCTCCAATCTAACTTCAATTGAAACCAAAACCCACGACGGTTACACATACGAAAAACGTGCCACAACAAATGACTCAATTCTTTGGCAATGCGTTGCAGTGGGGTAATTTTCCAGACACATTTCGTTCCAAATTCCAATCATTTTAATTTTCGAATTTTTCCAGCTGCAAAGCCAAGTACCGTATAATGCGTGACAACGGTTCTGTGACTCATTGGGAGGTCAAACTTCACAATCATAACGCGGACGGTAAGAAAAAAAAAAATTTGTTGAATTTTTAATTAGCTTTCGTCGTTCACTGACCATTTCCACATTCCAAATAGTTGAACGCATCACAGACTGTAACCATGATGTGAAATTTGAAAAAGGAAAAATTGAAAACTCGGAAATACTGCTCATTGACGGCCATAAATTTTATGCGTTCGCGAAAAAAGGGCAACTCACGACCAGAAATTGGAAATGTCGTTTGTCCCAACGTTTGGGGTGAACATTTTAGCATTTGAATGTGTCCCGAACATTTGTGATCTGATTTTGGAATTTTTGTTTTTTTAGGTGCAAATCAAAGGTTGTCACCTACAACAACGAATACATAACATTCATCGATTTGGATCACAATCACGGTGTTAACACTGGAACATATCAACGGCCGAAATCATATTTGCCAATCGCAAAAGAAGAGAGAGATTAAAAATGTCATTTCGAACGCAACGCAATAATGTTCATGAACAAAGAAAAAATATAATTTCATTTTAATATGTCAAATACCAAATTGGACCAAAGTGAAGAACAGTCAATTGAAATTTTTTTTTTGATACACAATCTCGATTTGCATTCGTTTTAGTTTCTTTTATATTTTATTATTCTATTATCATATCACTTTATTCAAATGTTATTCGCTCTATGTTATTCTTGAGAATTTCGCGTCAAAATATCTAGCAAATAAAAAGAACCAGACCAAACTTAAATTTTCATTCATTTTCGAAGAGAGGAAAACAAAACAAAAAAGAAAACAAAACCACAAATAAAAGAGTATTTAATGATTTCGATGTTTTTTACAGGTTATCGCAATCGACAGGGCCATTTCATTGTGATGTTTCCAGACGATTCAGGCGTAAAAAGACTATACATTGATGGATATTTATTCCGGTTTAGGACATCGAATGCATCGGCAAGCTATTGGAATTGTGAAAATAAAGAAAAAAGGTCCGTAAAATGTTTTTGAATGAACACTTTGGTTTCTTTCCTACAGAAATAAATTATTTTTTCATTTTTTTTATAACAGTTGCAAGGCATCAGCTCGATGCAAAAAGGATGCTAATGGGTTCACCCACGTCACATTGATCAAACAACATAATCATGTTTTACCTGATCGATCCCAATTGTAAATATTCAAGTTAATTGAAATACGAAATAAAGATATTCTTCCTATACAAGTTACATGTGCGGAATTTATTTGATCGACTTCATCTCCATTATTAACCAACCAAAAGTAGACAAACTTTTTATCGAATCCATTTTCTAATTTTGCGAAAATTTTGTTGTTTTCATTTCAAATAGATGGCCATCCAAAATGGCAATTTGAAGCAACACCAAGAGGGGGTTATATTCTACATGTGGATGGTCATCAATTCTATCAATATGGTGTTGGTAATGTACGACGTTGGATGTGCCGGCATTATCGAGGTTTGGGGTAATTCCATTCATTTTATTATTATCGATATCATTTCATTCTTAATTTTTTTATTTAAATTTTTAATTAATTGTTTTTTTTTGTAGTTGTAAGGCAAGGTGCCGAACGGATTCCGTAGAAAAAACGATCCGATTTTTAAATTTGGATCATAATCATGGGCCCACATTTCAGGTGCCCGTTATTCCATTGAACATTTTGGACGCTTAATCAATTCAATTAGATTAATTTGTGGCAAAAAAAAAAGAAAAAATCTGAAATAAATCGAATATAGAGATCACCAAAAATGAATGTTTCAATTTCGATAAGATATCTCTGCTCTATCTTAAGCTCTGTCGATTATGAAATACTATTTAAGTACTGTATTTATGTATTCAGTGTAATTAATGATGATATTTCTTTATTTTTTTATCGATTTTATTAGTTTACAAAATGAGATTCAGTGTAGAAAAAGGATTCAAAACGAAATTGTACATTGATGGATACAAATACGGTCTCAGTAATAAGAGAGGCTCTAAGGAGATATGGCGATGCGCTCAATATCGTGAACTAGGGTTTGTATAAAAATTCAACTTCCCAATAAGTTCAGAATGGGTCAATAATAATGAAGTAATTGAATTCATTTCAGGTGTTTAGCTCGTGCTCATTGTGCAAAAAATTGTAGAAATGTAAACGCTATTAAAATTATAAGCACTGATCACAACCATGGAAAACCAGATATTTATAAAAAGAGATGAAAACCCCGAATTTTGTTGAATAGAAAAAGAAAAAAAAAATTAATAAAAATAAAAAATGACGAGATTCGAACAAGCCACCTCTAGACTTTTATTCCAGTTTCATTGATAACTTCAAATGCAGCAGAAATTTATGCAATTCTATTCCAAAGCACAAAAAAGGAACATTAATAATAATCATTCAATTGTTATACTTTCAGTAAACTATATCAACAAACAAGGTCATCGTATTTTATATTTTCCGGAACGTAAACGAAACCGTTTATTCATCGATAATTTTCCGTTTTGGAAGAATAAATGCTCAGCAGCGTGGCAGTATTGGAGATGCATTGAACTTTTGAATGGGTTCGTATGAATTCAGTTTTTTTCTTCTTTTTTTTTCGAATTAACTACCATTATTATGCCATAACGTGTTTAAATTTCGAACGCAACAACAGGTGCAAAGCAAGTGCGCGTGCAAAAAGAGGAGAAGATATAAAAGGAATCAAGCTATTAACTAGTGTACACAATCATCCACCGGCAACAAATTGATGGCCAACTCACAACAATTCAAATGTTCGCTAAACATTTGAAGATTATTTTCATCTCGTTAAATGTGAACTTTGAAAATAAAGAACATTCAATATGAATTAGCGAGCCTTTTATTCATAGATAATTCATAAAATATACAATATTTTTACGAATCCGAATCAAAAACCCATTTAAAATCAATCCACTTTTCAATATTCATGTAGTTTACCGGAATCGTCAAGGTTTTTATATTCAATGGTATACGGCAAAAACGGGACACACTCGCGTTCTAATCAACGGTTTTCAATTCAGCAAATGGACCACATCAAAGTCGAAAATTTACTGGAGATGCTCCCGTTCGCAGAGTATCGGGTTTGTGTACTACAACTTTTGAATGTTGAATCATTTGAACAATTCAACGAAATTCCTATTGTTTTCAGATGCAAAGCAAGAGCTAGCAGCATGACTGGTGAACATAAGGGCAAAATAATGGTGGTTTCAGCCGAACACAATCATAGTGTCGACGATGTTCGCCCATTTGCGGCTAATAATTAAGCTTCGGATCTACGTTTGCTTTCAATTACCTGACAGATCTCGAGAATACGCCTTCTTCGCGAATTTGTTATACATAATAAGTTTTAGCGAGCAGAATCGTTGTCTATTTGTGTCTGCAAATGATTTACGAAATAGACGATAGCTATAATCATAGCATAAATATATTTTAAAAAGGATTTTGTCTCCTTTTTTTTTATTTGAAGAAAAAAACTCGTTGTCTTTTATCTTTTATTGGATATATTTTTTTAAAAAATTCAACCTAAATAGGATCTATTTTTTGAGACTTTGATATTTAACAATCATTATTATGTTTTTCAGAATACAGAAATCGACAAGGACATCTGATCCGTTGGGTGTATGACGAAGGAAAGTCTAGATCAAACACTGTGCTCTTCATTAATGACTATCGATTTGGTAGCTATGCTCGAACACCCGCCTACACTTACTGGAGATGTTCACGTGCTCGGACACTTAAGTAAGTGGCCAACGATTGTTGAATCGGCCGAAATTGCATCGGACCAATTTATCTATTTATTTTTTTTTTTTTTTTCATTTTATCCCTACATTTCAGATGCAATGCAAAAGCTAAAAGTATAAATATTTCGAAGAATGGTAAATCAGTTAAAGTTGTCACAAAAGAAGGGCATAATCATGAAATCTCTGAGTAATAAAAAAAACCCCTATACAGAAATCGACATATGTGTTTTATTCCTAAGATTTTAGAATCTTCACGTTTTCGTTATATTATTTCGTTTGTAGCTTTGTTGCATAAAATTAATCGCCAGTTGAATATTTTTTTATGGTTTTCAGAATATAGAAATCGACAGGGACATCTTATCGAATGGGTATATGAAAAAGAAAGACAAAGATCAAATACGGTACTATTTATTAACGAATATCGTTTCGGTATCTATGCTCGGACAGCTGCTTTCACTTACTGGAGGTGTTCACGTACTAAGACATTTAAGTAAGTGGCCAACGAATGTTTGATTGGTCAAAATTGTATTGGACCAATTGATTTATTTCTTCATTTTATTCGCACATTTCAGATGCAAGGCCAGAGCTAGAAGTGTGAATAGTTCGGATCATTTTAAAAAAGTTACGTTTACCGGAGAGCACAATCATGAGCTATAAATAAAATTAAGTTTTAAACTTCTTTGCATTTGAAAATACAGAAATTCTAGCCACAACGATTCTAGTGTTTTATTTTACACATCACACATTTTTTTCTTTTTTTTTTTTTTTCGAAGAAAATAAAAAATAAAAATGAAAGAATACCGCAATTAACGGGCTTAACAAATTCACATTCATTCCATTGGCACCATGAATCCTAACATTTAGATCTGTGGTACTTTAGGAGTTCAAGAAAAATTTATATTAATTTATTTTGCTTCAAAATATTAACGAATTTCCGTTGTATTTCAATTCCATTAGATTTTAAAATTTGGTTCAATACACTAAAGGGACGCAAAGCAAAATTATTCATTGATGGCTTCAAATTTGGACTGTGTAATAAATGTACGAGAAAAGAGACCTGGAGATGTGCCCAATATCGTGAACTTGGGTTCGTATTGAAATTCAGTTTTTCAACTTTTGTATTTCAGAATTGAATAATAACGCAGCAATTTAATGAACTCATTTCAGTTGTCCAGCGCGTGTAGTTTGCCCAACGAATAGAAGAAATGCAGACGCTATTGAAATTTTAAATATGGATCATAACCATGGAAGGCCTCATTTTATAAAAGGAAGATATCGCTTATACTAGGCGGCCGTCCTTTAGATAGTTCAATTTATAGAGTCGAACAGAGTTCCATTCATTCCATTTAATGTGCCATACATGTTTTCATTTTAAAGTGTAAATCATCATTGGCCAAAACAGAACTCAATGTTAAGATTCAAAACAACACTTGCGTTTTATTTCATTCCTTTTAGTTTTCAGATTCAATGCGGAACATCAATTCTGTTTTTATTATTATTATATTTTTATTTATCTTTTCTTTATTTCTGGTTCGTTCAGTGTATCGTAATCGTCAGGGACATTTGGTTGAATGGCGGCCATGTACGAGTGATGATTAAAAAAATGAGATTGTTTGTCGACGACTCGATCAATTCGGAGTTCAAGTCCGAAACAAATCCTTAGCCTACTGGCACTGTTCGAGAAACCAATCTCTAGGGTTCGGACATTTAATCAAAATTCATTTTTTTAATTCGTTGATTCTGTTCAATTTACAGGTGCACAGCTCGTTTTGAAAGTTCAAATAATACTTTACGTAAGGTGATACCCGTCTATTCATAACCACTAATGGATTGTCCGGCTGTAATGCAAATTTGCCAAAATCAAATCAAATGCCCACGAATAAAAACTATTTTTTTTTCTTTTGAAGAATCCGTTGTTTCTAATCCGCCAATACAAATCCTCTATCTAAAAATCCAAGTCTAAGTTGAATCAAACTTTACTAATAATATGGAACATTTTCTCATTTCAGGCGAATCCACCATAATAGGTTCGGATCTCACATACAATCAAAAGGGTCAATTATTAATCGATGGCTATCCATTTGTGCGCTCATCAATTAAAGGAATCAAAAACACAGCAATCGAGTGGCGTTGTGCCCAAGCAAAAACATACAAATGCAGCGCAAGAACCAAAACTTTTGGCAAAAAGCTTGAAGTAAAGAAAATTAGCCATAACCATGAGGCTCGAAAACAAAAAGAAGTCAAGGCCATCATTTGGAATGAAAAACTTTTATCGAAATGCAAATAATAAATAAAGAAATTTCTTCTTACAAATCATGGCGCAAACACTTGAATTTCACTTAAATTGTTTATTTTTTTGGTTTAGGATGTATTTATGGTGTGAGAAATAGTAAATAGTGATTTAGTAGATGTTGTCCCATAAATATAATACCAATAATATTTTTTTTTTTTTCAATGTATAATTTCTATAGGAAAATTGCGTTTGAGATCGAATTTATCACTTATTGTAAAAAGGAACGCCAAAATCCAATCCAAATCTGATGTGAACAGGAAAACCAATACGGCATATGAGAAGACAGAACTTGTGAAACCGGAAAACGTTGTCAAAGTAGCTAGAAATGGACATTCATTGGTAATGGTCAAACGGACCCGTGTCAAGGGCTTTTGTGTTGAATGTATTAAACACAGAAAAGATCCACAATACAAGAATAATCTTGAGAAAATCATCACTCATTGTCCAAAATGTCCTGGGGGATCATGGATTTGTGAGGCGTGCTTTGATCGCAAACATGCCGACATTTGATCCGTTTTTGAGATTTTTTTTTTCCCATTTTCAGAATCTTTTTCATCTCTCCTTTTTGAATTTTCAATGGTTTTTTTTTTGTATTTTACTTCATCTGATTTGATTTGATGGTTCACAAAATAAACGAATAAAAAATATGAATCTGTCTGTTTTTTCAATACGTTTCATAACGATCTTTATGGGGAATTTGAAGTCTTTTTCGCCAGATGTCGCTGTGCTGAATTCGCCGCATTACAAAAATCCATTACGATTTTGGGGCGTCTTTGAACGTCAAACTAAACACATACATCGAATTACATTCGGTGATTTCTCATACAAATAGAAACGATAAAAAAAAACGTAAAATAATATAATCTCTCCAATTGTAACTCAATTAAATTGGTGCTCCGCCAAATAAAAGCATCGGAAATATTAAACAACAACAAAAAGAAAGTGTTGCTCAATCAATGTAATTTTCCAAAATTGGATATCCATTTCCAGAGTGAAAAAAGTGTTCTTTTAGTGTGTATAACACGAAAGCCTGCTTCGGTAGATGAATTGTTTTTTTTTTTTTTACTTTCTTCATGCAATTCCATCCATAATAGAAATAATCGAAATTTGACATAATATTACGGTGTTTTTAGCATTTTGATATAAATTGCGAATTTTAATTGTTTGCCGAAAGTGATTGGTTGTTGAGTCAAGTGACGGGGATTTCATTGGAATTTTTGGTTACAACAACAACTACATATTTTTTAGAACAGTTTATTGTGTAATGCATAATACTGATGTGTAAAAAGTGAAGAGTGAAGAGTGAACCAAAATATATCGCAGTGAATCATTTTCTTTTTACTTTGTTTTTCGTTCGTTCTCTTTACTTTCGTTCCGCTTGTAATCACTGGGGACATTCATATGCGTCGCTGTGGACATTCAAAAAAGTCCAATCAAAGAATAAAAAATAACTCCATAGTTCATTGAGAATAGTAGGCGATAAGGGAAAAACAGGGTGAATTTCAGACGCGATATTCATTTTGTGTGCGTAAACTTCAATTTTTCTGATCTTTTGGATCTTTAGACTAAAATGATGGTTGAAGACGGTACTGCTGATGCTACAAAAAGGTAAAAATTTACAAACAAATGCCCGCATCGAAATTACATTTGATGTTTTTTTCTTTCTTTTCATTTACCTCGCGCTCCAGGCTAAATGTCAAGAAACAAACACTCGACGGTAAGTTCATTCTCTTTATAAACCATCTTTGTTTATTTGATATTTGAAATTGATTATTATTTTGCTTTTTCCATTCAGATGCCTATGCGGTGCCTGCCAATTTTCTAGAAATCGATGTGGTAAATCCAATGACCACAATTACAGCTGCCAAAAAGCGATACACTGACTATGAGGTCCGAATGAGAGTATGTAACCATTCATGTATTATTTATTTTTTATCAATTTTCAAATGCGGGTGTTTTAGCGGATGCACGAGGCACAAACTGTTACAATCGCAATCTGTCACTTATTGTGTCTGAATGGACAGATAACTTCATTATCTCGCTGACGATGTTACGAATGGGCGAACCCAAAATCATAGAAATCGCTTACGCTAAATTTCTTTATTCGATTAGGAGACACAGTTATATGTTATATGGTTTCTGTGATTGTGGTGTCGAATGTCAAATACACTAATCCAGATGTCAGACAATAGCGATTCCATTTCAATCGATTTTAAATGGATTTTTTTTTCGTTTTTTTTCTCCTTTGTTTTTTCTGTTCAACAGACAAACTTGCCCGTATTCAAAGTTAAGGAATCAAGTGTACGACGACGTTACAGCGATTTTGAATGGCTTAGGAATGAATTAGAACGTGATAGCAAAGTAAGTGATAGTCATCTCTTTTTGATGGTTCATTCTCAAAGACGGTTTTTGACTTTGATTGTAATTTCGTTGAATTTTTCGTTTTCTCTTCTTCTTCTTCTTGAAAATCCAGATTGTTGTGCCTGCATTACCTGGAAAAGCGTGGAAACGTCAAATGCCATTCCGAGGAGATGATGGTTTATTTGATGAAAATTTCATTGAAGAACGACGCAAAGGCCTTGAAAGTTTTATTAATAAAATAGCTGGCCATCCGCTTGCTCAAAATGAACGATGTTTGCATATGTTTCTTCAAGAGCCAACAATTGATAAAAATTATGTACCCGGCAAAATTCGCAATACATAAAATAATGAAAATAGATGCATGAAAACAAACAAAAACTAAAACCGAACGATTCGACTTTAATAATAAGTGTAGTTGCGATTGTTATAGCTATTTACAAAAAAAAAAAATAAACAAAAACAACGTTAAAAAATAGACCAGAAATCCAAAACAAATCCCAACAATACATCATCCATAAACCGTTTATGCACACTGCACACTCCTAATATAAAACACCGACTCAATTCGATATTCACAATACACAAATCGCAAGAAATCAATTAAGCAATCCTTCTTCGACTGTACAGTTATTGGAAAAATTATTCGTTAATGCTGATGCAAATGAATGATGATTATTCATTTTGCCTTTTCTGGTTCTCAATAGTTGGAATTCGAAAGGGATCGTATTTTGCTATTGTGAAAACAAGAAATATGCTAAGAAATTAACGAGTAATTTATACGAAATTTGTAAACATTTTTCCTTTGATAGGATTGGATATTATTTTCAAACTTTTTTTTGGCCTTCTCTCCTTTTGTTTGGGCCATCGGAATGTTGATCTAATATACATATTTTTGATGTGTTGCTGCAATTCACTTTGAAAATCAATTGAATGCAATCCAATACTAACAATTTTCATTCCCATATTTGTTTGGTTCATTGTCGTTGATGTTTATTATAATAAATATATGTTATTGCTAAACGTTTTTGCATTCTGAAAAGGAATTACGCATTACGTTTTATACCAAAATTGATGGTTTGAATCATTGAAAAATACCGAATTCCTAACTTTGAATTCTCAATTGATTTTTTCTTTCCTCTTCTTACAACAACAACGATACGTAAATAAAAGCCTAAAACAATCAATCATTTGCCACACGAATTGAATTCTGTGCCCAAATGAAACGCTCATTCTCCTTTTTCCTAGTTTTTTCCCCAATTTAAACCTCATAAGCTAAGGCATCCAGACTCCATCTTCATTCTATGAACAAAAATTGTCTTCTTTTTCTTCATTTTATTTTTTCTTCTTTTTCTCGAAATCAAAGTGAACTTGTTTATTATGTAGAAAAGTGAAAAAAAAAAGAATAAATGTTTCGTTAGAATGGAATTGTGTTTAGGGAACATTTTCGGCAAATATTTTGATAAACATAGAAAAAAAAATCAAAGCAGATATTTGGCCAAAAATATCAAATGAATTATTATTACAAAGGACAAAAATGTAACCGAAACGATTATTATTGAAAAATTTATGTAATTTTAATAAAATTTAAATTGCAAAACAGAGAATCTGTTATAAATTGACCGATGTTTCATTTTCATACACTCTTTGCCACAGCCCGTGTTTCAGGTTTGATTGATTCACTTTTTGAAATTTCACTAACGAAAAGAATATTTTTGTTCAATTTCAGGTGACTGCATCTCTATGGCTCAGAATCGGAATTCCACAAGCCGAAACGAAACTTATTTTTTTTTTCTTTTATTCTGATATAAAAAGAAATACATTTTTTTGAGACCAAAAAACGCAATAACTGTTTCACTCGTTTGTTAAAAGTTTAGCAATATTTAATAGTCATAGTCATAGTCTCTTATTTAGTCAGATTTCTCATTTAACGAAACTAATCACAAACTTTCCTTTTCATGAATATTACATTTGAATTGAAACAGGAATGAAATGCCCATTGGAATACGTGATCGGGATTCGTGGCAAGAAAAAGTTGTTGGTCGATGGCAATACATTTTACCGATTTTTATGTACAAAAACAAATCAAACGTGGTAAATATTTCGAGAAAAAAAAACATTAGTTGACAATATATTTTTCGATTGATTTTTATATCATTATTTCTGGTATGACAGGTATTGCGCCCAACGTAAAGGAAAGAAGTGTCGAGCAAGTCTACGATTGTATCCGGACGGAAGACTCATGCCAGTGGTTACGGAACATTCTCATCCAACGCCACCCATTAATACTCGAGTTTATTTAACGACCAACCCAAATGATTTATATTACGATGTTGACAATCATGAACATATCGATCTCGTTACATTGATCAAGGATCCAAATGATGCATGGAAAATTGAAAAATGTACAAAACTCTCAAGACAAGCCAATATTTAATTAGATTTATTTTTGTCGCAATTATTCGTTTAGCTCATATTTTAATCCAGCGGATACAATTTACCGGTCTCCGAAGTTGAGAGATTGACTGAACTCGATGTTTCAAATAAAAAATTAGTTTGTATTCGTTCCGATTTGTTTAGATCGATTGCATAAATATTAAAAAATAGAACAAAATAGAACAAAAATTAATTAAATTCTTTTCATTTCTGTTTTATTATGTCCCAATAAGCTGAATGTAGGCCAGTTGCCAGTTGGATATGTTTGTTTCTGAAAATGTAGGTATTTTTGCAATTATCAAAACTTACTCAAGACCACAACAGAATTTTATCTCTGGAATATGAAATATGGAATTTGCTCTAAATATTTGAATGAATTTAAAACCACAAATGGAACCGGATATTAAATTGCATAACAAACCAGAAAATTCCTCTCATCGAAATAGATTTTTGCTTTTTATCTATCTAATTTATCATTTTTGCTTGTCACCGGTAAACGGTGCTCCGTCCACTCCATCATCTATCACCACCATCGGACCGACAACATACATCGTCAACGAGTCAAATATGAAAATTGATTCACAGAATTTTCAATCGATTCAATCGCTTTGGTAATTTCCTGAAATGTGAAATTCAATCATCGTTGAACATCAACGTATAAATTAAATTTACTTTTGATTTGTTACCATCTACATCATCATTATCATCCACTCACCCACTGAACCCCGAAGTGACGTAAAAATATAATTTATTATCAATAACGTTTCAATAGTTGAGCAATAACAGCATAAATTCCAAACTGTTGATATCGTTAGATGGAACAGTTAAATATGCAATCATTTCGAATGGTTTGATAATGCACATGTCCATGTTGTTTTCAGTTTTTCCATCGCAACGTGCTTACAATTTTCCACTTTTCGCATTCAATGAAAAACGGACAGCCATACGCTAGGTTCGTTCGTTCGTTCGTTCGCATCGTAAAAAAAACGAATACCTTTTGCATTTTTTTGGTGGTCGCTTTCGGTGGAAAATGAAAAAGAAAAACATGACACAAATGATAAAATGCGAAGCAAAACAAAAAGAAGTGGATGCAATCGTTTGGGCTTCTGATGGTTACACTCTATTTTACAACGGCCATTTCCGTTGAGCTGATGATGGAAAATACGGAAAGAAAAATCGAATTCCGATGCGGAATCATAGGAATATATATCGCCGTACGGTATCGCAATGAAATCATATTGGTTTTCAAGTGACAAGACTCTTTCATACTCTCTGTACACATGTGTCATATCGGTAAACCAACCAACCAACCATCCATCGATATATATTCCATCCATCGATTCTTATTTTAATCATTCAGTGTTTGGAAGTCGATTCATCGTGGTTGACTTTAAACATATATACAGCAATGGTTATCGCAACCAAAGTCTAAAGTTTCGAATTGCGGTTTCGAAACAAAAAAGTTTAAAAAAAAATTTCAAGTTAAAATAATCGCAATAATAAGTGTCATTTGCAGCGTAGTTTGAATTGGTTTCCATTGTCTGCGAGGACCACCGAATTCCAATTGCATTTGTCCACATTTCCAAACGGATTTCGGATCAATTTCGCCAGCTGAAAAAGAAAAGAAAGAAAAATCGAAAAATTCAAACATCAATAAAAAGCAACGAGCGTGTAGGCATTAGGTGCTGAAAGATACAATAGAAAAATCGATTTATCTACTGATTGGTGAAAACACGGAAAACATTCAAAACAAAAACAATGACCGCACGTAATTCGATTATCATTATTTTTCGACCGTGAATAGTTCGAGGTTTGTTTGTTTGTCGTCGGATTTATCGTGAATTAAATGAAAATGCTAAACACAGAACAAAATTATATGGACAGTGAAATGAACGGTGATTGTAATCCAATCAATTCTGATTTGCTCAATCGCAAACAAAATATTAGCCCATCATTGATAATGGCATCAAATCAACAGTCACTCATCACAATTGAAAATTCAAAACGAATATCCGTTTCACCGACTTCCACAGCCAAGAAATCGGTTATGTTGAATTTGAAATCGGGTGCTATCAATAGCACCGTTGAAGAGTTTGAACATTTATCAACGCGATTCAGTGATACATTTGCATGGAATAAACGCCGTTGTCGACTATGGTCACTGGCCATTATATTTTTATTCGGTGGCTTGATATGTTTTGCTTTTGGGTTTAGTTTTAACCATTTATACGACCAGCGACCATGTGACGGTGAGTAATCAACGGAAAATTTCATATTTTGAACGAAAAAGAAAACGACCATTCGATGATGTTTTAACGATCTCATGGAAACTGGTATTCCATCAAATTTGGAATGGATCACTTTGAAGTTTTATAACGTTTATTGTTCCATTTGGAAACATCAAATCGAATTAAATTATATTCATGATATGCTTATCACTCAACGCTCTTCTTATACATTTTTTTTTTGTTTCTGTTTTATCTCCGGTTGTTGTGATGATTGTTCGGCACGAAACGGAACACACAGAACTACGGCATCAACGGAAAATTTGTGTTACGGAAAATTGTGTCCGAACAGGTAAACAGTAGAAACATCACTGAAAGCTCATTCAATATTCATTGGCATACAGAAACATTTTGATTGGTTTTTTTCTTCCCTCATTTTCATTGTTTTGTTCCATTTTTCACGTATCCAATTAAATATTCATTTGGACCAATCAGTTGGAATTTTTTTGTTCTTTCACCGAATTTCTTTGACACATTAATTCATCATTTATGTTCCATTAGTTTGGGAATCCTTTTTCGATTTCAAAATAAAAGCTACTTAAGCTTATTTGTAATGGAAAATGGTCTCAATTTGTTTTGAAGAAGAAGAAGAAAGAAAGGAAAAAGAATTTTGATCCTTTGTTATGTTCACAGCCGCTTCGCTATTGTCGGCCATGAATCGAAGCGTTGATCCATGTAAGTAATGCGCACCGTGCACATTGAATGATTGACGACCTTTTGACAAACTTTTCTTTCATGTCGTACATTCGTTATTTCAGGTGATAATTTCTTTCAATATGCTTGCGGAGCATGGAATAAAAAAAACGTTATTCCCGAAGATAAAAGTTCCTTTAGTACATTCGAGGTAGCATTTATGATGTTTGCCATCCATCTAAAGATTGAATTGGTGATGAGAATGCTATAAAAACTGAATTTTTTTTTTTATTGATTTCATTCATATTGAAAGGTTTTAGCTGATCAACAACAGCTTATATTGCGTCAGTTGTTAGAGGAGCCCATCAACCAAGATGATAATTCGGCTACAATAAAAGCGAAACATTTTTATGCGAGTTGCGTAAACTTAAGTGAGTTTTATAGACTGATTCAAATTCAATGTTGTCCTCGATATTGGAAAGAAAAAAAAACAATTAAATATTTACAGCACAAATACGAAAAATCGGTGATGGACCATTGAAAAATCTACTCAAATCTTATGGAGGTTGGCCATTACTAGAGGCACATTGGACGAAACCAAATGAAAGCATCGAACAATTGATGGGCCGAATGCGAAGCGAATTAAATGAACATTTTTTAATTTCAGTTTCAGTTGGACCCGATGATAAGAATTCATCGGTTAATATTTTATTGGTTGATCAATTGATTTTGGCTTTGCCATCACGTGAATATTATTTGAAAAGTATTAGCAATACGGATCTTGAGGCCTATCTCAATTATATGACCAAAATAGCGTTAATACTTGGGGCTGATGCAGCCACCGTATCAGACGATATGCAAGAGGTGCTTGATTTTGAAACACAATTGGCGAATGTGAGTTTTCCATTCAAATAAATAGACAGCATAAAGGTGGGTTCATCTTATCTTCTGTTATAATTCGTTCATTTAGGCATCAATAGCTGAAATTGATCGTCATGACACAAGTTCGGTCTACCAAAAGGTTACTCTGGCCCAACTCAAAACGATGGTTCCTCAAATCAAATGGGATGTTTATTTACAGGTGAGTCATCGAATATTTTTGTTTCCACACAAAATTTTTTTTGAATGTAAACGAAAAAAAAAAATAATAAATAAATCATTTTCATTAGACTGCCTTCAGTTTAGACATTGCAATCAATGACGATGAGCCAATTGTCATTTATGCATTTTCATACATTTCCGAATTGGGTAAGATTTTAATGGAGAATGACGAACGTGTCATTCGAAATTATTTATTGTGGCGTATAGTGCTGTCTTTGGTAACCCATCTCATCGACGATTATCAAAAAGAAAGAATCGAATTTCAAAAGATATTGCTCGGCATTCAATCGGAACGACATCGATGGTCTCAGTGTGTTGATTGGACAAATAAAAAGCTTGGTATGGCAGTGGGTGCATTATTCATACGAGGCAATTTCAATGCGGAAAGTAAAGATTCGGCACTGGAAATGATTCGTTCAATTCGTGAAGCGTTCAACGAATTGCTCGATGAAAATGATTGGATGGATGATGAAACACGAGCTGTGGCTAAAGAAAAAGCCAATTCAATGAATGAACGCATCGGTTATCCGGAAATTTTAACAGATCCCATCGAATTGTCCAAAGAATATTCAAATGTAAGCCGATCCGTAGCATTTTATGTCTAGTCCAATACAATAATAAAATTCAATTTTAAATGTCATTTTGTTGTCTCAGCTCACCATCAAAGAGGATAATTTTTTCCTAAACATCTTAAGCATTTTAAGATGGGACTCGGAACGTCAATGTCAATCGCTACGTAAACCCGTTGAAAAACATAAATGGGCAACCGAACCAGCCGTTGTGAATGCATTCTACAATCCAAATCGAAATGACATTGGTAAGCATTTATTGAAACATTTGAGATGCAATTTGCTGTGAAAAAAAATAAATTTATTCGGTTAGTTTTTCCTGCGGGAATTTTGCAACCCATTTTTTACAGTAGGAACTATCCAATGTCCCTCAATTATGGTGGGATAGGTGTAGTGATTGGTCATGAAATAACCCATGGATTTGATGACAAAGGCAAGTACAAGTTCAGCTGCTTTCAAAATATCTTTTTGATTTTTAAATTCATGTGGAACATACTTGAATAGGTCGAAATTTTGACAAGTTTGGAAATTTAAAGAAAAACTGGTGGAACAATTCGACTCTTACTTCATTTCGAAATCGAGCCCAGTGCATTATCGATCAGTATTCAAGGTACAAAGTCAACGAACTTGGAATGTTTATGAATGGAAAATTGACTCAATCCGAAAATATTGCCGACAATGGTGGTTTGAAACAAGCCTTTCGGGTAATATCGATATCATTAGAATGTGCAGAAGGGAATATTGTCTCAATTTAATCTCAACGTTTTTCTTTTTTCCTTTAAATATTTTTCAGGCCTTCAAAAAATGGGAATCGCTTCATGAAGCTGATGATGATTTACCGGGTCTTGAACTGAATCATGATCAGCTATTTTTCTTGAATTATGCACAAATTTGGTGTGGATCGATGCGACCTGAGGATGCGTTGTCCAAATTACGTTCATCAGTACATTCACCGGGTGTGATTCGAGTGCTTGGACCATTATCAAATTCAAAAGAGTTTTCTGAAGCTTATAAATGTCCGAATGGTTCACCAATGAATCCAACAAATAAATGTAGCGTTTGGTAAATGCAACGTGCACTGCTGACTTTATCTCATTATAAAAATAATAATAGTCTTCAAATATTTGTTGTGATCATTAAACGGAGATTACTTTATGTCTTGATATTCTATTCCTGATGCTTCTGCCAATGAAATATTTATGCAATATTTTTCAGCCAGAATTCATTTTTACATAGCAAATCCATTTTTCCAATTATTATTTATTATTATAAAATAATACACAGATAATGAATTGTATCGGCAATGCTTATTATTATTGATACGATAATTAAATAATAATAATTCAATTCAATTTGAAAGATATCTTTACTGTTTACATTCCAACTAAAAAATATTCATCTGAAATGATCGAAAAGAAAATGAAGATCCATCATTAACTGGATTATTATTATTAAAATATATTCATTGAATAAAGACACTCAAACGCTCAGTGCTCGTTGACAACTTTGGGTCCAAATGGTTTCCTTGGCGAGAATGTTTACCTAAAATCGATACACTCAAATGAATGGAATATCTTGGGATCGAATTGTCCATTTTCAGATCATAAATGTTTATATTAAGACAATTAGCAAAGTAGGTAGGTAATATTGTTGTGGATGTTGCCTTTCAATGCTCTTTTTGCTTAACATCCCAATTGTTGTTTGTCAATCTTTACAGCGTTTTCTATTTTGTTTTTAGCTTTTTGTGTGTTTGTTTGTCGGTATCTCAAACAAAAACCTTCAATATTGGCAAATTCAAATAAAATATTTTTGAGAAAAATCATTTTGAGGCGATTTTTATAGCCACATAAAATTTCGAAACTCATAAATAATAATTTGCAACAAAGTAAGAAGCGTTGCATATTCCAATGCAAAATGTGAAAAAAAAAAATTTGCTCACATAAAATGAGGCAGCGATGTAACTCTTAAGAAAAGTTTCAAAACCAATTTTATTATGATTTTTTTGCAAAGCGCTCAACCCAACCGCCAATAATATTTCCACCAACAACGAACGAACCAACGAACGAATGATAGGCGATTAAAACAAAAGAGAACGGCACGTGCACAGTACAGTAAATTCCACTATGCAAACCATAAACAAATAAATGATGCCACACATTTAATCAATTAAAATAAAAGGGTAAATATTATTATCATGACATGTCGAATCTAAAGCGCAGAGCACACGCGATCACCTTTTGTTTACAAAACAAAAAATAATAATCTCTTTGTTGGAATTTTTCTGGAATCGGTTGTAATTAAGATCAAAAACAATTGATTTTTGCGATAATTTTCCTGTGCATGCGGCGATTTTTCAGACTTCCAGCCATGGATTTAATTAAAAAGCGAATAAATATTATGAATTCAGACAGCCTGACAGCTCAGGCACAGTGACATCCATTCAACCTGTAATGTAGTCACACAGCCAGCACATACATGCTGCTTTTGGCTGCACTTTGTCTCGCAAAAAATGCAAACAAACGAAAAAGACTTGTTGTGCATTATTTTGTAGGAGAACTGCAAGAGCATTAAAACTCTCTTTCGACGGAAGATGAAAAAAAACTTCATTGTTCAAAATTTCAAATGACACCAATCCACTCTCTGTTGAAATTCTAATCCACTTTTTGCATGTTTTTTTAGAGATATTTATCTCGATGCTCACTGTAATACTCATCCTGAGTGTACCTGGTATCCGAGCATCCTTTGCGTTGCCGAAAAAATAACAACAATCGATCAATGCGAATTAAATAACATGCAAACAACAGAGTGAGTATGAAAACACTATTGTTGACAGCAAGCCTGTTAATAGTTTTCTCTGGTAATAAGTTTCTCTCTCTCTCTCT
>GL501436.1:655936-671912 GCA_000149185.1 Mayetiola destructor
TTCTCTCTCTCTCTCTCTCTCTCTCTCTCTCTCTCTCTTTCGTTAGTATTTACTCTCTCTTCAAACTATTTTCAGTCCATTTGTCACTCATCGATCTGTGAAAATGCACGATTTGTGTGCATCAAGATTTGTTAGGAAAAATTCTTCGAAGAAAAAGAATAAAGATTCGTTTGAGTTTGAAATTTTAAAATGTTGCCGACAAAGTGATTGCCAATAAGAAGATCTAAATAATCCAAAGATTTAGAGCATCGATGTGATTCATTCTGGGAATGTGTCCAAAATTCAATGCAGAATTATTTCGTATAAATAATAATAATCATTGATTCTTTCGAAATGAATGGACATTCAGATTTAAAGCATTCAACGGTCTATTTGAAAGTGAAGTGGTTTGTCGTTTTTCGTTGGGGGATGATGATAATCTTCTTTCAGGTCTCATTTATGGAAAGAACAAAGCCGAACATTTTATTATCATCTCATTAAAATTGTTCTAAATCCAGTTTAGTTCATTAGCAATTGCGAAAAGGACTGTCGAATGTTTGGCTCTGTTTTCTTTTTATTGCAAGGATCGAAAGAGAACAGACGAGAAAAGAAAAGAAAAAAAAGAAACATCAACAACAACAACATTTCATTCAAAGTCCATCAATATAAATAATGAATAAAAACGAATTGTGCCTTCGTTTTTAAACGAAAAAAAAAAAAATATTCGTTGAAATGACAACATAAACGTTTCAAAATCATAAATTACAATCTTTATGCTTGAATGTCGATACCACACAAACGCCATACAAACGCACATCTCTTGAAAATTGATACGTCATCCGATGGCATTCGACCGGGTGACAGTGTGCGATTGTAGACAAAAACAAAACAAAAAAAACGTTTTGCATAAACAATGCCAATGTCAGCGGCACGCATTCCGTGGCATAACCAAATAACATTTAACGGTTTTCTCATCAACCGGCATTGACCGTCGGTAAATGATACCGTATTTTTTCTGTCTTAACAGAAACGCTTCAGATTTTATCGAGATCGGATGGTTCAACGATAACGCTCCAGCTATAAATAATTGAAATTTTTCATTCCAAGAGAAAAATAATTCAAATAATCAAGGAACGGCGTGCTATTTTGTTTAATTTTTTTCTTTTGTTCTTTTTTTTTTGTTGTGAAAATTAAAATCAAAATGCCGTCAGTGTATCCGGAAATTGATCGAATTGGCAATTTGGAAATAATAGACGGTGGTTATATCGATTCAGACGAAATGTATGAGTTTATAATTGAGAAAGTTGATGAGAACCACGTGCATCAATTTTCTTCGATTCAACATGCGTTCGAATTTTTGACCAACGATATTGCTCGATTGAATGCAGTGGTTACTGAACCAGTACAAATGGAATATTACAATCCACCGCTGAGCAATGATTCCGGTAGCTATTATGGATTTGTCGAAGAAGAAAATAATAATTATAATAATAATAATCAATTGGTGCATCGATCGAGACCAGATTATGATGATGAATCCGAATATATTGATGTTGTTGGTTTGCCGGGCAAAGAAAATCTAACTGTTTCGGATACATATCACATGCATCCGGATTCAACATTCCAAAAACGTGCCAATTATAAAACACAATCAAATCTGGACTGGGATCACATGTATTCGAGTCGCCAACATTCAAATGAATGCCCGCCAGCTCAAATGATGTCCCAAAAATTGCCAGTCCATGACAATCCAGATTCGTCCAAAACGAAGCGCCGCAAATCGACATCAAAGCAAACCAACAAAAAAACTGCCACCAAAAATATCGAACCCGTTTGTTATGTATGCTTCTATTGTGGACAAAAATATCGACGAAAACTTTCATTCGATAAACATGAAGCGAATCATAAAAATGGCAATCATCCAAAACGTTCACGATCCACCAAAAAGGAAAATATTCTCAATGTTATAATCATGGACCACTCATGAGCGTGATCAATCGATTTCAGTAACGAAAATCAGCATTGCAGAATACATTCGTCCCTAACGAGTACAATTTGTGATTATTAATTATCATTAAAAAATTATTATTATTTTTTTTTTTAAGTTCATCTCTCAGATTTAAGAAATATGAAAATGAATTGGAATAACAAATTAATAAAATAGTTTGATAGTTAAGGCTATCAAATAGTGAACCACATTAAGAACATGAAAATATTCGTAAAATAAATAGAAAATTCACAAGTCTGTTTGTTGTTGTTCATTCGACGCATTGAAAGTGAAAATTTCATTGAAATGAAATCATTTCATTTGCATTAAACAGGGGATAACGTGACAAATAATAATCAAAGTGGTTCCGACATTTGAATAACCGTAAGTGATCCCGTATTTGTGCAAAAACACTTCAAAACACATTTGTTTATTTGAAGCGCATCTTTTTTTCTTCTCCTTTTTTTTTGTGTGTGCACTCTCACCCATCTTCATCACTCTGTGTCGTCCTCTTTCACTTTCGAAAAACGGAATTCAATTACGGATGACAAATTACGGTAAAATGGTAAGCGCAGAGGTATCGAAATGTAAGTGTAAAACGAAATCTCTTCTCTGCTCTTCTCAAATTTTTATTTGCTCGATGCTTGATGATGATTTCGTTTGCAAAATCGATCATTACGACAAATGATAAAAATAATTCCAGTAAATCAGATGTGAAATAATTCAACAATTGATACATTGACAGTTGAACGATGCGACAAATCGAACTGAACAACAATGGATGTGTCATTCAATGAACATTGACATTTGATTTTGAATTGAATGTAAACAAAAGTAGTTCAGCCCGCCATGTGCTCTCTTCGTAGTTTGTATGAAATTTAAGTTTTGTTTTTGTACTTATTGTTGATGTGTTTCTTTTTTTTTTTTTGCGTCTATCGCACGAGGAACGGCTGTTGCTCTGTCTTTTCATATATTCGAATAGAATGTTTTTGTTGTTGTGCAAGCCCATTTTAACATCCAGTTTGTCAATTTATCATCGAAACGCATTGATTCACTTTTAAATGAAACTGAAGAGGGTCAAAATTCAAATGGAATTGAAGCGGCAAAAAGATAGAGACAGAGAGAGAGAGAGACTGAAGTACCCCTTTATTCATTATTATTCGCAAACAGGCAAATTTCGTGAATCAAAGGTATCCGATGGAATGGAATTTTGCCAAAAAGAATCATTTCTATTCTCAGTCATAACCGAACAAAATTCTCAAATTACCAAATCAAAGCATTTTTTCCCCCAAATCATTTGATTTAGACATCATTATTACTCAGTCGAACAGAGAAAACAATAACGTACAAAGCATTACATTTATGGTGAAATCGATAAACAATTTGATTTATATAAACAAATGAAAACGCAAAAAATTCGCAGAAATAAAATTGCTGACTCAAATTCGTTTGCACATTTGATCATTCGATTTGTCGATTCCCTTGGATGTATTATTATATAAGTATTGAAAGTGTAGTTTGGAAACTGAACCCGGATGGATGGATTTAACTGAAAGCAATTTGACACTAATCTTCGTATCAACAAACATTTTATTACACAATGCAATTTATACATTTCAAAGGCACACCGAACAGTAGTTAGTTCTTTCTTTGCGTATATCACGTAGAGTACTCATTCACTCTCACACACACACGCACACATTTTGATTTCAATTCAAACAACACGCATTACGTTGTTTAGCCGTTCACAGTTTAAAACGTTCTTAAAACGATTAAGGAACGAAAAACAATTTACTGTCAAACAAATTCTTGTTTATTCATGTCATCATCGGCCAGTGCAATGCAAATAAACGCCAACAAATGAATGAAATAAAGCAAATCGAATGATTGTATGACTGTATGTTGTACGGACCTATATTGTATGCGGTGACAAGTTCATTTCGATCTGCATTTGTTCATTCTCATGCCGTTGCCGTTGCCGCAGCTATTATTATTACAGCTATTGTTGCATCATTTGAATTCGGATAAACATGTGATTGTTCGGACCGATTGTGGTTTTAAAATTAAATAAATCTTATTCGAATATCCATACGGATCCAAGGATGCGGGGTTAAAAATAATATGTAAATTCATATGGAAATTCAAAATCATTTCACAAATTTGTTAATTAATTGCAGCAAAAGGGGGAAAAAAATGTTCCAACAATTGAAAGGGAAATGGGAAATGCAAGCGAAAAAAGTGAATGCCGGAATATAATCCATATGCCGGGCTCACCCTCTTTTAATAGGAATACGGCATTGTAACATTGGGCTTTATTAAAAGTTTTGAATAATTCGAATATTTGTGCCGGAGAACAAAAGAATGCACGGAATCCGTTTTATTAAAAAAAAAAAAATCATTTTGTATTTTGATTAGAAATTCCGTATGTTTTTTTATTACGGATCATTACGCATTCATATTTCGAATGCATCATATAAATGTCTCGTCTCGTTAGGCGTACAAAAGCCTTCGCCTTATGACCGATGTGTTGCACCAATTCATTCATTTGAACTAATTTCCATTAAATAAATGGAGAGAAAAAAAATAATATGAAAATGACTAAAAAATTTCATAGTCAATTTAATTGATGTCGTCACATGTTGTGAAATGCATTCAACACATTAATAACACATGTTCACTTGCATAGTGAATTTTGCATTCCATACATAATAAAATGATAAACGAAAAAGACCGGCAACACGTCTACGTGCAAACAAGATCGTTTTTGTTCAAATATTGTCGCGCAAATTGAATATGACATCATTTAAAGTGATTTAAAGTGTTCGTTTCGTTTTCGATTCAATGGCAATCAAACGTGTTTTCAAAGACAATGGCAACGGAATGGCAGACAAGAGAATGGCAATGGTGTTTTTATGTTTATGTTCCCATGTTGATGTGTGTGACATTTGAGACATTAGTTTATTTATAGCGTCATTTTTCGATAAATGGCAAATGGCATCGAAACAATCGAATTGTGAGTCTCACCATTTGGGATTTCTGGTAATTTAAAATGAGTCATTTACCTTACTGGAAACTTCGAACCTGATTACTATGGAATATAAATATTGAATGAATAAATAAACGATTTGGTGTCCGTTGTGATTTTCGATTGTCATCGAATTAGTTCCTAATTATTGTTTATGGAAAATTCTATTTTCAAAATATTATGGTATAATGATGGGCTTGGATTCGATATTGGATTTACCTAGTCATTGCATTGATTGTTGTTGTTATTCGATTAATGGTACTGCACGTTGAATCAAATTTCAACACCATAAATTTTTTATTCTTTAATTTCCAAGCATATGCTTGACATGCAATTCTATTGTCGTTCGAACATGAATTGATCCAAACGTTTACCAAACAATTCATGTGTTTTATTTTTGATGTATAAATAATATTCGAACCTTCAGTAACAATACACATATTACTCTCATATTTCATCGCCTGAAGATAATTTTTTTAAACAGAAAAAATTACGAACCAAACGTCCGCCATATGCTAACAAGATGTCACAACTCATAAATGTCGTTTCCACCTCAAATGTTAAGAAATGTCGCCTGTCTCCATTGAGTCTTGTTTTCAACCACAATTCCGAATTTCGATTTCCAATTAACTGTTATTGTTTTCTAAATATGTTTCACTTTGTATTATCCATACGGAACTGGAGCATGGCAATAATGTGGTGACAAAATGTATGAATAAAACAATTCAATAAATTTTATATTTTTTCAAATAAACCGCATCCAGAAATTGATAGTTTGTATTTCAACTTTCAACAATTTATGACGGAGACAATTTGCGAAAATAATTATTTATCAATACTTCATTTATTTCCGTCGAATGGCTGTTGATTGTGGATTACGAAAAATAAATATTCACAATACTTTTTAAAATAAAGTGAAACTGTGTTGGATTTTATGGAAAAAATGCGTATGTAAATTGAAAAACTGGTATTCCTATTTCCTGTAAACTAAATTCAAAACCAGTCGACAATAGACGGAGCCATTAAAGAAAAATTTTGCAATTTCAAATTTTTGTTTACAGTTTAAATATGGAAATGCCCAATTTTATGGGATAATTCAGTTCGTCGTCCGTTGTTTGTTGATGAAATAATAATGTTTTGTCGACATTATGTAGCTTCATGGTGGCAGAAGCTTCGAGCAAAGTACAAAGTCGATGCGATCAAACTAAAAGCATTTGGGAACCGAAGACCAAATTATTATTATTATTTAGACAATAATAATATTTTGAAATGTATGCGCTGTGGTCATAAAAATATGCTCGATGGTTGGCTGCTTGAGACGTTGAAATTCTAATATCTGTATGTTGTCTTAATGTATACTATATCAAACATCAAAGTGCCGCATTGAACATTTCCCCGTCATATTCCGTCATAATCATAGCCAAAGCAATAAAATTTATAGAAAAAAAAACTATGAAAAAACGAATCATTTTATAAACAACGAAATCCATAAAAAAAAAAATACTGGATTCAGAATGCTCTGACAGTTGGATTAGGTATTTATACACTTCCGATGGATGAACAGCGAACAGCATCAAATTATTTTATTGAATTGAGAAGTTTGCATTTTCAATTTCGATTTATCTTTGCTTGAGGGGTCAATCGAAGCTCAACAGTCAATAAAGTTTTCATTAAGATGAGGAAAAAAATATAGCAATAATTCGTTAATCGGAGATGCTTCACATCTATCTCGAAATGGAATATGCTAAAAATACCTTCATTCGAAAAGAATAAACAAACAAAAAAAAAAAAGAAGAAGAAATTCTCAAAAATCTTTTGTTCGAAATCGATTTGTTGTTGCTACTGATTCGATATGAAGGCGCGCAATTAAAGAGAGCCTATAAATCTTGATGAGTAAATAGGCGAAAATAACAACAGGATTGAATGGTATAATAAACAAAACAAATAAACAAACAACTTGAGATTTTGAGACATAAGAGAGCATGCAATGGAATAAAGCCGATAAATATTGTTGTCAACATTTTTATTAAATACGGAACATGAATCATGGTTGTTTAATGTGTTGAATGCATCGCTTGCTATGTATGCAGGAGCAGCATCACCATCACCAGAGCGATAATAATAAGATAAATTCAATAGTTTGTAGAAAAAAAAATAGTGGACTAGAGAAGAGTTATCGAAATTGCACACAGCAACGATGACAACGACACATAGTGGATATTGGGATCCGTTATTTCTTATATACACTCGGTATTCGGTTGGTCTGTAGCGTTGAGGAAATTCAGAGGCGGAGCTAGAACATTGCAATGCGTATGGATGTGTGCGTTTGGAAAGAAGGGATAAAATATATAACAAATACACACACGTGATGACTGACGATGATGACAGTGGAAATGATTGCAATGATATATGATTCAATGCAAGTCTGCAGACTTGTATTGCGTGAGAATTGCATATAGAGGAACAGTCTGGCTTGAGCAGTCTGAGTGAATGATTGCGTTTTTATTTTCGATTTGATCGAGCGCATTTCATTCAATTAAAACTTCGGAATTAAATTCCACCTTTATTCCTCAATTTAACTCCGAATATTTTTCTATATTCGGATTCGACTCAAATTAAAAACATGATCATGCCTGCGTATTCACAGAGCTTAAGAGTTTAAATTATTTTTTTTTCTTAAATATCACATAAAATTTTGCGCTCTTTCCATTTTCGAATCATAATAGATACATAGTTGTGAGGCGAAGGCGGTGGTCTGGAAAAATATCATATTTCATCGTATGATATTGATGTAGACTATCGAATTGCTCTAGTTTTACAAGTAATTTGAAGCAAATTAACAACATTTTATATTGACATGTTTACATGATGCCTTCGAACAAACAATTTTTCAAATGACATACTAAATCAACAAACAATCCAAATTTAATGCTGTTTCGAAAAATATCCCAACGACTAGCGACATTCATCAATTCGTGAGCACTTCTCGCCCATTTTCTTCAAGAAAAAAATCATCCAAATCGTGACAAACACGTGCTGACTAAAAATAATAAAAATTAAACCCATCGATTCGCCTCGTTGAGCTCTCAAAATATTAACAAGCCCTTGAAGTGGCATACAGCAAAAGGATTTCACATTTAATTTTCATTTCACGGCTATTTTTAAAACATTCATTAACAGGATTTTAATTTCGAAAGAATTTATTTCAGTTTCATTCATCCGTTTAAAATTGTGCATTTTGTGAAAATAGGCAATTATATGGTCCATGATTCTCAGAGTGATGTTGCTTTTGATGCAATATTTCACAGACATATCACAAAATACTTGATAAAACATTCAAAGAATGAAAATTTCATGGAAAAATATGAACAACAAACGGCCTCTTGTGGGTCCAATCGTTTTAGGTATAGAGAATGAGAATCATTCATTCAATGCCAAATACCATACATATATTCTGTCATTAGTCTTTTCGTCAAATAACAAAGTTGTAAAATTTTTGCTTTCGAAAAGAAAAACGAAAGAAAACAACTGCAACTACCTGACTATGTTTGATCTCTTATTTGCTAAACTTGTATATCTTGAGTCTTGAGCCTTTGTCACAAATTCACAAACAGCCGCTCATTCTGTTCCGTGTTTTTCTGTTTTATCGCTTTGGATCCCTTTTCTTGAGTCTCTGGGTGTATGTATACTTATCGATATCGTTGCAGTTTTAAGACACGATCCGTGTAACGAAGAAGACAAACAAATGGTGCTAAAAATGAAAAAAATAATGAGAAGAAGTAGAAGAAGAAGAAGAGAAGAAATACACACACATGTTGCATATTATGGTATGACGATAACAAAAGGCCTGTAAAAAAGGACACAAAGTTAAAAACGAAATGAAACAGCAGCACAACAAATGGAATAAGTGTCAGTTAATAAACGCTCAAAGTTTGAATGCGAATTAGGATCCATATCAAAGTTAAATGGTATATGTCTTCCGCTTTTTTTCTTTTGTGTGTGTGTGTGTGGATCCAACAAAGAAACATTGAGATGCCGTTCTTTACCTGCACATCGACGAACAGGACAAAAAGAAACTACAAAATATTTCTATTTGTTACAAACAATAAACAGGCGCAATCGATATCTTTTTTCGATTTCATAAGAATTTCAAATCCATTCGCTCAGATTCTCGTTTTGTTGCCCTGTTGAATGTTATCCATGAAATCTATTTGGGATTTGTATCATAAGACAGATTGAAGTGAAGTAATATGTAATAAACACAAAATAATCTTTTTCTTTTTGTTGTCGCTTTGGAAACTCCGAATCCATTTGAATTATTGTTATTATTATCATGGAATGGATTTCTTCAGATTTTTTCCATTTCTAGTTTATTTTATTTATTTCATGTGTAATTATATTTTCTTATTGTAAAATAAATGGCAATAATGCTCAATGTTATTTAACACTTCAGTTATCAAATCAATCAAACGGATTGCGCTTGTTGTTTCGATAATAACAAATTGAATTGGGCATTTTTGAAATCATAAGCCCAATAGCATTCGACTACGATGGAAAAAAATCCATTTACCTGAATTTATTGAATTGGACTTTTTTTCCTGCTTTGTACAAAGAGTTGGGCATGAAAAGCAACGGATGAAAATGTTTTGGAAACAAGAAAATTACCAATAATTGCAGGTTCTCGATCCAACTCAACAGAAAGTCAATAAAATTCCTACACGAAATCGTATGAACAACAATAAAAAAAATGTAAGAAGAGGAATCGTTGAACAACAAATTATATAAATTTCCGTAAAATATCAATCATTGAAATTGTTTTGCTCGTAATTTCCTGTGATCCGTGAATGATTATTGTGAATCGTGTCTGTCAGACGCATTCATCAACCAAATGATATTTTTTCATGTTTACAAATTGGTTGAAATGACCGGGGCAGCTCGACCATCGACAACCATTGACCATGTGCTACAAACTATGTGCACTTTGTATCAAGCACAAGAAATTCGTGGATTTAATGAGTAAAAATGCAAGTGTAAAGAGACTACTTTTTCGCTACTGCTGCCCTACTGAACATCATGCTTATGCCCATATTTATGATATGTAGAACCTCTAAGAATTGCTCCAAGTGCGTTTGTTCAGTTACAGCGAATTGCACAAATGCATGAATATTGTGCTGCAGGCGGCCTAATGGGCCTACGGTGCAAACAAATAATAAAAACTTTCTTTGACAAATTATAGAATCGGAAGAGAGATTTCTTTCATGGATTCGTTGTATTTACAGACACCGAAACATATTTGACTTAAAATGTAAACAACGCCGCAGGATACCTAACGTATTCAAACGTTCCAGGTTTTTTTTTTTTGATGGATTCAATGAAATTTTTATATACATTTATTGGCATGGAAATTGTTTTACTTCATGCTGAATTTGGTATGAGAAGTTTAGCATAGCAAATGGTTGGCCACAGGCGGAAAATTTTCTTTTGCCATCAATGCATGAAAAGAGTACGCGCTGTGAAGGCTTTTGTTTTATCATTTTGGTCTCATTTTCGAGCCATTAAAAAAATCTAAACAATTTGGAAAATCTTGTTTATTATGAATGTTAAGCCATGTTAGTTTTATTATAGGGTCCATTTACCCATTGAATATGAATGGAATACGAAAATCCCATTAGGTCCAAGGAAAGTCATAAACTGCCAAATGTAAATAAATAAATAAAAATTTCGTCCATTGTCGGAATGTTCAGAATGAAACAAAACTACAGATTTTCCCTGGAACATTAAATGTTTTTTCAATGAATAAAAGAAAATGCTTTTTCAATAAAATGATAAAAATTTATGATAACCAAAAGATGCGACAAAAATAATGCACAACATTTTCCTAACGAATGAAACAATAAGTAAGAGTTTCTTTGATGGACGGAACTATATTATTGGTTCATTGATGTTTGTTTAGGCAAAAAAATTGCGATTTTAATGTGAGTTTTATTGGTTTGAGGCCCATTTTCTTCCCAAGTTGGGAAATAATGATTATTCACTATTGGTTCACCAGGCAAAAAATCATTTGTGTCTTTTTGTTTGAAGAGAGCAACGGAACCATAACTCAATAAATGTGATGACCAAACTTGAATCAGACCAAACACCGTAATCGGTTCGTTTAGTTTTCTTCGAAATTTTCTCTTCTGCAATCCGCTTTTATACACAATGGATTGGTTTGGAACAAAGATTTTCAAAATATGAAAAAAAGCAAATATTTATTTTCATTTTCGGAAATTTTTTATTGGTTGTTAGTTATTAGTCATTGTCAAATACTTGATATGAATAACATCAAAAATATTCTGTTGAACCTCCTGCATGAAGAAGTTTTTATTTCCAATTTTTAAATATCCTGAATTTTGTTTAATACGATAGAAAACCTGAAGTGTTTCGGTCCATCTTCATTCAACGTGATTTGCCATCGTGCCGTGTCAACAAACTGGATTGTATTGATATAGAACTGTTCGCGATCATTTTTTCCTTCAAAATGAATTGAAAATGTTGATAGCTTGCGGTGGATGGCGGTTGATGCTAAATGTATTCGGATTCGTCGGTATCCATACTCATTATTAGCATGAGACCAATGATAAATGACCCGTAAAACTTGAAGTTTTGGTATTTTTTTGCATAGCATTTTCAAATTTTCCTCATACCAAACCATTGTGAGGGATTTCAAATTTATAAACTTCTCTATAAATCCATTCGGATAGAGATCAATATATCTTATATCCACGTCCATTTCTTCACATTTTTCGGGCCGCATAAGTTGGAGAAAATTCTCCGCACTTTCGTCCTTGTCGATTAGTTTGATCTTTCCATCATTTAGTTCCAACTTGAGTGATGGATTCCAATAATCACTATTAGTCAGCACCAGCTTCTGAATCTGCGGATTCAATTGCATCGCTAGCAAAATGCTATCGTCCCTTTCCTTTTTCCGACAGTACACATCATTGCCGATATACAGTTCTTTAACGTTGGTCAATCGCTGTTCCAAATGAATACCCGATTTTTGTGAATGAATATGCAGACTCTGAAGATCGGGAAATAATGAGTTGAATTCATTGATGGAATATTCACCATTCAACATTACAACTTTGTAAACGTTCTTAAGTGGATTTTGCATTAAAAATGGCAAATATTTGCGCACTATGATGGTGTTACGGCTTTGAGTACAAAATTTGTTGATATATTCGATTGTTTTTTGCAACTGACGATCATTCATTGATGAGTAAGGCTCTATTATCACTTCGGAAAGGAATTGACCAAAATTACGGAGAAATCTTAAACTTTCTTCGCAGTTTTCGATCCAAATGTTGCCATCTCCGTATAGTTGAATTGGGGGAAAGGGAACTATGCCTTCCGATTCTTCGGGAGACTCTGGTTCCGTTTTCTTTTCCTTCTCACAAATTACTAAACCTTTCGATTTATACTTTCTTTTGTACACCAAACGGGATGCTTCTCGTGCATCGACGCAAACATAGGCCAGGTTTATCAGATCCGATAAATTCAAATATTTGGCAATGTGCTCCCAAATATCAACACAAAGCACATTCGATTCGTTGTCTTGTTCTAAAATATAGAAATAAATTCATTTCAACTTGCATTCTTTGCCCCTCAACAAATTCAATTATCAATTTTTACCTTTGGATGTGCTGGGTTTTGATTGGCTTGGGATGTTGTATGGTTGATAACCAACTTTTGTTGTCTTTTCTTTTTTTGTTTTCATGATTTCGAACTGAATAGCTTTGCGAAATTGTACGAATATAAACAGAACGTTTCACTTTAAGGTTATGATTCAAAGTGTGCAATTTCCTGCTGCGTCAAACGGCCACGTTGTTAACAAATGCTTATTCTGGTGAAATTTTTAATCGATTCAAAAAGAAACAGAAACTCGAATGCTGTTATTCTCTTCTAACTTCAACACTCCAACGGAATTGTAGAGCATGAAAATGATGCAATCACATTGTCCTCTTTTTGCTTGTTTGCTTCTCTCCAATTCGCTTTTTTCCGTTTGTGAATATGAACGCGGAAAAACATATACACACACAAGCGATCGTCAAGATAACGTTTACATCGAAATTCTAGAATGTATTAGGACAATAATTGTGACAAAGTCATTATTGTGTATCATAAAAATTGAATGAAACCATTAAAAACCATGCATAAATTCATACATCACACAAACCAACCGTTTTCTCAGGAATCTGCTTATTTTTATTTTTGATATAAAAGAAATGCCAATTTTCACTCTTTTTCCTTTAACATTTTATTATTCGTCGGATAAGAATTGTATCATTGTGAACTTAATAAAACGTTTCTTTGATGGACGGAACTATACTGTTGGTTCATTGAGTCGGCAATTGATGTTTGTTTAGGCGAAAAATTGCGATTTTAATGTGAATTTTATTGATTTGAGGCCGATTGTCCTACCAAGTTGGGAAATAATGATTATTCACTATTGGTTCACCAGGCAAAAAATCATTTGTGTCTTTTTGTTTGAAGAGAGCAACAGAGCCATAAACTCAACTCAATAAATGTGATGACTATACTTGAATCAGACCAAACACCGTAATCGGTTCGTTTAGTTTTCTTCGAAATCTCCTCTTCTACAATCCGATTTTATACACAATGGATTGATTTGGAACGAAGATTTTCAGAAACTTTTCGTCATTTGCATCTTGTTATTAATGTCGCTTTTGATAAAAATTAATCTAAACATGGAAAATAAAATAATGAAGTAAATGCAATAAATGCAAGACTTCAATTCAATTCATTTGAAACAAACCATTTCTCTATCAACACAAAATCGCCAGCTTTATGGTAGTTCTACTTTCGGATGTTTGTTTCAAAATATTAAAAATAGCAAATATTTATTTTTATTTTAGCAAAAATTTTATTGGTTGTTAGTTATTAGTCATTGTCAAATACTTGATATGAATAACATCAAAAATATTCTGTTGAACCTCCTGCATGAAGAAGTTTTTATTTCCAATTTTTAAATATCCTGAATTTTGTTCAATACGATAGAAAACCTGAAGTGTTTCGGTCCATCTTCATTCAACGTGATTTGCCATCGTGCCGTGTCAACAAACTGGATTGTATTGATATAGAACTGTTCGCGGTCATTTTTTCCTTCAAAATGAATTGAAAATGTTGATAGCTTGCGGTGGATGGCGGTTGATGCTAAATGTATTCGGATTCGTCGGTATCCATACTCATTATTAGCATGAGACCAATGATAAATGACCCGTAAAACTTGAAGTTTTGGTATTTTTTTGCATAGCATTTTCAAATTTTCCTCATACCAAACCATTGTGAGGGATTTCAAATTTATAAACTTCTCTATAAATCCATTCGGAGATGAATCAATCCATCTTAAATCGGCATACATTTCTTCATATTTTTCGGGCTGCATAATCTGGAGAAAATCTTTCACTCTTTCGTGTTTGTCGATAAGTTTGATCTTTCGATCATTTACTTCAATCTTAAATGATGGATCCCAATGATTACAATCAATCGTGTTTACCAGCTTTTGAATCTGCGGATTCAATTGCATCGCTAACAAAATGCTATCGTCCGTTTCTTTTATCCAAAGATGTTCGTCATGGTCGATATAGAGTTCTTCAACGCTGGGCAATCTCTGTTTCATATATTTACCCGATGTTTCAAAATGAATATGCAGACTCTGAAGATCGGGAAATAATGAATTGAATTCATTAATGGAATATTCACCATTCAACATAACAACTTTGTAAATATTCTTAAGTGGGTTTCCCATTAAGAATGGCAAATATTTGCGCACTATGATGGTGTTACGGCTTTGAGTACAAAATTTGTTGGTATACTCGATAATTTTCTCCAATCGACGATCATTCATTGATGAGTAAGGCTCTATTATAACTTCGGAAAGGAACTGACCAAAATTACGGAGAAATCTTAAACTCTCTTTGCAATTTTCGATCCAAATGTTGCCATCTCCGTATAGTTGAATTGGGGGTTTTAGCATTGGCAAATTTCCTTTCGATTTTTCGGAGGGCTCTGGTTCCGTTTTCTTTTCAATCTCACAAATTACTAAACCTTTCAATTTATATTTTCTCTTGTACACCAAACGGGATGCTTCTCGTGCATCGACGCAAACATAGGCCAGGTTTATCAGATCCGATAAATTCAAATATTTGGCAATGTGCTCCCAAATATCAACACAAAGCACATTCGATTCGTTGTCTTGTTCTAAAATATAGAAATAAATTCATTTCAATTTGCGTTCTTTGCCCGTCAACAAATTTGATTATTAATTCTTACCTTGAGAAGTGCTGGCTTTTGATTGGCTTGGGATGTTGTATGGTTGATGACCAACTTTTGATGTCTTTTCTTTCTTTGTTTTCATGATTTCGAACTGAATAGCTTTGCGAAATTGTACGAATACAAACAGAACGTTTCACTTTAAGGTTATGATTCAAAGTGTGCAATTTCCTGCAGCGTCAAACGGCCACGTTGTTAACAAATGCTTATTCTGGTGAAATTCTTAATCGATTCAAAAAGAAACAGAAACTCGAATAGTGTTATTCTTTTCTAACTTCAATACTCCAACGGAATTGTAGAGCATGGAAATGATGCGATCACATTATCCTCTTTTAGCTTGTTTTCTGTTCTCCCATTCGCTTCTTTCCGTTTATGAATATGAACGCGGAAAAACATATACACACACAAGCGATAGTCAAGATAACGTTTACATCGAAATTCTAGAATGTATTAGGACAATAATTGTGACAAAGCCATTATTGTGTATCATATAGATTGAATGATTTGTGAAAGTTGAATTATACAACAAAAATAGCGTATTGAAACAAAAATTGTCACAAATTCTTTCCTGTTTGCATCCGCTAAATTCTCACAGCTCACAGAAATCCAATGCCAATGACTAGCCAAAAGTAGAATATTTTTTAATTAAT
>GL501436.1:673035-820070 GCA_000149185.1 Mayetiola destructor
GTATTTTGTTTAATAAAAAATAAAGCCCAAAGAATGACTTTCACATCCTTGTGCGGTTTTTCGAGCAATTATCCATGAGTTTGCGTGTCAGACGATCTCCAACTTTTGTATCCATTCTCCATTCAAATGAACGAAATTGCTTTCGTGTCGAAGATGAATTCGCTTCAAAAATGTATCTTTTGTATTTTTTGTGGTTTTTTCCATGGCTTGGGTCATAATGAATGGAATACCGGTGAATATGATGAAAAGCCATATGTCTTGGTGTCATGTTCAACGCAATGCCGGTCTTTGTACTCAATATTTATTAGAACATTGTGCGATGTTTGATGCTCGATGCTTATTCAAGAGAAACAAATGAAATTGAACGGAGAAAATTTATCATTATTATTCTTTGATGGTTTTGCGGTTTCAAGTAGAAAATGAGATAAGCGCTGGCTTCAACCACAAAAATTTCAACTCACAAAACAATTTTTTATAATTTTGTGATGCAAATCAAACTAAACATTTTGAATGATTATATGAAATTATTCTTTGCAACACAATCACGCTATAAGTTCAAGCCACCGGTTCAATAAAATAATAATTTGAATCCCCTTTCGATTCGCTATTGATCAAATAATTCATATCAATTGAATATCAAAATTTATCCACCCGCACAATTTTAGATTCCTACAAGTTTAACAAGTATTATACGTTTCTTTCTTAATTAGACCTCTCCTGATCATTTTATTGTATATCAAGAGGCCAATTCATATCAATTGAATAGCACAACAAAGCGATGCCATTCACAATAATATTTTCATTCAATTTTAAAACGATTTGTACACAAACGACAACAAAAAGTATTAGAAAAGAATGGGCGAACTTATGAGAGTCCATTGCTCATGCTCATTGTGCCAATACACAATGATTTAGATCAGCAAATTGCACATATTTTTGCCTTAATTTGTGAACAAACATCAAAACGATCCAAACAATGAGACTTGAGTTGACTTCAATTGAAACGATGCCAGTTTTGTTTCGATTCCAATTCAATTGATGCAGTTCGACGTGCATTCATTCATTCATTTATTCATTTTTCTCTCAATATTTTCGCAAAGATTCTCCTGTTCAACAAACAACTTCGACAATGGGTACAAAAAGATGCAAACAAGTAATTACGTGAATGCGATGAATATTTTATTATTACTCCATGTTTACATTGAGATGTAGACGGAGCAAAAAATTGTTTGCATGTGCGATATGTTTACATGCACCGATGCCCATTAAATCGCTACCAATGCAATCAAATGAAAAAAAACTGTTTTAATTATCGAACACGCTCATCAAGTTTTCGTATTCAGTGTTCAGCGCTGCGTTTTCTTTTCTTTTTTTAATACAATAAAAAGTGAAATGGAAAAAATGCTCTCTAGTTTTCCAAAATCCAAAAACGATTGATTTGATGACATTCGAATGAACGAAAGAATGAATGAATGAATGGATGGACGGTGCGTGCGCTTGTTTGGTGTTCGGCGTTCATGTGTCAATCTAAACAACTGGGAATTGTTTTGATCCTTGATTTGTGTAGTTTCCGGTCTTGAGTGGAAGGCGAATGGTAAATTTGATTGCATGTTTTACGAATATAATTTGATTGACAAAATGAATGGTTTTCACTTTGGAAATTTCGATAGCGGTGAAATTTAACCGGTGAATTGAATTGGCGTTGGACGCATTTGCGTATCGGACGAATCCGCCTTTTCTCAATTTGGGTATAAATCATTTTTCAAAATGTGAAATATTACAAAATTCAATATTTGCTTTGTAACGGTTCCAATTTAATAATTTTTCTTCTCGAAATTGAGCAATCACATGTACAAACATCATTTGCCTAACAAAATGATAGACCATGAATAATGAAGCATAACATGTAAATGGATTTACAATGAAAATAAAAAAAGGATTGAATATTAGAATGAACTAATATTTGAACAGTAAGATTGAATACAAAACTCCATCCAATCGATTTGGAAGTGTTAAAATGCATGTGACAAATGATCATGTTTGCACATCGAATTAACAAATTGAAAGAACGAAACGAGAATTGAACAGAGCTGTTAATACGTTTTGCATATATGCATACCTAATTCTCAGCACAAAAACCGGGTTCGACTCATTCTTTTATTCCACCTCGTTCAGTTGCAACCTTTGCATAGTCCTGATGCATGGATCTAATAAAAAATTAATTCTTTGCAATAATAATTCGCAACGGTTTCCATGAATGATGAGCTAAAATCGGAAAAGAGATGAAAAAACGGGTTGCCGAGTTACGACAAAAAGGTAAAGGATTGCACCGAAATTTATGGCTTTTTGGTCTTCACGCATTTTAGTGAATGAATTTACGAAATAGTTTTACGATCAAATTAATATTTATGGTCCGTTTAATCTGATCCCTTGTCGATATTTTTTATCTCTCGACACATGGCACATTACATTGATTTATCTTAATAAATTTCGTCAAAATTGCGAAATATTGTTATTTTGTATGAATTGATATTTGGCAAGCCATTGAAAATGTTCGCATTCAATGATAATAAAATTTTCATTCTCTGAATGTTTATGGCCAACATAATCTGGGCAATTATCCTGGGATTATCCAGCCCTCATCATTTCAATCGATAGACTGCACACTTGGTCATTGCTTTGCATTTTCTTTTCACTAGTTCAAATACCTGAAGCGTGTGAAGGCTTTGTGTTTTGCATAAAAACAGCTTATTCCGGTGTCACCTTAAATTGAAGAAGAATTGACAAGTGATTCTCTAATAATTCGAGTGAATTGCAAACACGTGTTGTTCAAAATTTGAAATTTTATGGTTCCATTCGAATGAATTTACGAACTGAAATCTGTTTTGGTTCCAAATCGATAGAAAATCAATCTGATGCTTCGCCTTCGACCCTTCTAAGCGAAGCGAATGGCCAGTACTGGATGACGTAAACAAATTTTTACATTTCGAATCGAAAAATCTCGACGTAGAACGATGATGACGCAATACTGATAATTGTCACCAACAATTGATGATGTCCCCCAGAATGTTTTGTACAAGTTCATTCGTTCCAAAATACAATCCGTAACCAATTTGTGCAATTTCACGGTATCACAATGGATGAAAAAAGAGTGAATATTTATCGAGCAACCCATTCGAATCCTTCTCTGGATTTTTGTGTCTAAATTCTGTTCCGTAGAATTTTTAGTTTCTTCATCTGATTGACTGACTAATCATGTGTGTGTGTGTGTGTGTGTGTGTTTCAAAATAACAAGCTGTTGACAGAATTAATGAATATTCCATGATCCGTGAGCACTGAGCACTGCATTTGACTTTTAATGAAATTATAATGGTTATTTATTATTCACATTTTTCATTCGGTTTTCTTTTATTTCTCTTCTTTTCATTCGTAATACGTAAATGCAACACAGTGTACAATGTTTAATGTTCATCAAATTGATATAGTCATTTGCCAGAAGAGCGGGCAAGAGCTGTGGTAGCCTGTTTTTTTCTTTTTGAATATCTATTTTCAATATTCGACATCATAAATAATAATTTTGCATGGGTTTTTTTTTCATGCATAATTTTCTTTAATCATGTTAATATGATATGTTTTTGATGTGCTGTGATGAAATCAATTCTTTTGGATTAACTGATGTGAAACAATTTAATTAAAATTCAAATTGCGGTGAAAGTGTAAGGATTCCTTTTTGTAAATCGATAGTTTGCGGCGAACAAAGAAAACTTGAAGAATTTTGCAAAATAACTGAAATCCATTTCATTCGCACACTGCATACCATCTTATATCAATGAAACATTCAAGAAGAACATATCATCGTCAGGAGTTTAAAGTTTCTGAAAAATTCTAAATTTATGAAAACAAAATTCAACTGACAAAAAAAAAACTGCAGCTACTGATCGAAATTCCCCTTCAATACATTTTTATATGTATCAACATAATGCAGCCAAATATAAATTAATCCCGCCCATAAAATAGAATTTTATGTATTAGCGCCGAATGCTGAGTATCCAGTGTTGTGTATGTTTTTTCGTGTTTCATTTTATTACTTAAATTGAAGTGTTGCAGAGTACTTTTATTGTTTAAAATTGTCAATAAATCTCAATGAATGAATATCATATCATGATTTCTTAGCAATTCTAACTTTCTTTCAATAAATTCAATAAAATTCTAAAAATGTCTCAATACAAAATAGGAAAGACCAAAATAAAGATGAAACTGTTATGGATTTTTTGCGATTGTTCAACATGTTATATTCAATATTCACCCGTTTATTTACTCGTATACAACGTATTAGCTGAATCTCTATTATTCGATGGGCCCTTGAAATTGATATGATTTACAGTCGAGATAGTCCGTTTGTTATATATTATTGTTATTTGTTTTGTTTTTTTCTATGTTACAAACTCTCTGTTCGGTTTTCGTTTTGAATTTGACATTCAACGGCGTTGAAAACTGTGTAAAACATGGACGGTATGTTGAGAGGATGGAAACGAACCCTCCTTGAAAGCTGAAATTTTCCATAAAAGTAATTTTAATAGACGACACACTTCAATATGACAACAGCAAATGGAATGGAATTCAATTATATTTTGCTATTATGTATACGAATAATAATGTAGACAAAAGCCTAAAATTGAAACTGTTTCGACAGCCGGTTTGTTTGTTAAAGTTGGAACATAGTAAAGCAGTCACCAGCAAATGGAAACGTTCGATGTTAAAATATTGGGAATAAGACTACATTTTGGCCTGCATATCATTATGAGTAACGTATTTTCAAGAGGGATATTCGTGGAAATGAATCTATGTGGTACATTGCCAACCAGTTTTGCACATGATTCCAATAAAATATGATACGGAATAGGGAAGAGCAGAATGAATACATTGAATTCTTTGACTACCGAAACTAGCTAGCCGCCATTGAAAACAAACAAAGCTCAATACATCAGCATTCAAAATATTCTCATATTTGCATTCAAAAATGATGGAGTCTCTGGATGGAGTCTTCCAGCAAATGGTTCTACTGCTAGCTTTGGCTTCAAGTCCTTGAAAAACAAAACGAACAAGAAGCAAACTGGCCAAAAACTTAGCATGAATATTTTCTTGAATTCTTCATTTAACACGCTCGCCGCATCAATTTATGATCCTTTCTACTGAAACTTTCTTTTATTCAAAATCTCCGAAAATGTTAATATTTCCTGCAAAATCATTGCATAAAAGAACGTTTCGTCTCAGCATTATTACGAACAGCAAAGGCCTCATAAAATAAAATAAAATAAAATAGAAAACGGATATGAGAAAAGTAGGGATAAAGTACATAACAAAACATAAAGCACACTCACAATGCCGAACATCAACTGAACTGAAATGACACACAATGATGATTGTGATGACGAATATGTTGTAGGCTACAAACAGTCTGCACTGGTATTGGTGTTGATGATTTTGCTAGTGAACCGAGGCACGTTCGTCATAGTCCTCAGTTAAGAGCGGCAGTCTTTGTACAACGTTCACGGTGAACGATCAGTTCTCGGTAATCAACTGACACTGTCGAAATAGACAATATTGTTAAGTTATTCGGGCCGTTAAAACGATACACAAGTTCTTCTGTCAATTTGTTCACAACTTGTAACGCATAATCAAAGTGTTCGCCTTCGGTTGAAATATTTGTGTGTGCAAAAAATTGATGAAAGAAAAATATAATAAAAGAAAAAAAATTATTGAAAATTTGTCAAACAATTTCTTGTGAGTGAAAGAAAAAAAGAAGAATTATTTTTTTTTTCTCCAAAAATCAATCAAAATGATGAACGACGCATTGGCCAGCATGATTCCATATGATTCAATCGGATTATATGAGCAACCAAAGCCACGATTCTTTTTCAAAATGCCACGCGTGGTACCCGAACAAAAATCCAAATTCGAGAGTGATGAGCTCTTCCGACGGCTTAGCCGTGAATGTGAGGTAAGAATGCATTCCAAATGGCCCAAATGTATTAGCCGACGAACCAATAGTTTTGAATTCAATTTCCATTCAAATTTGGCCAATTAGCAATTTGACATTGATTTAGAAAATAAAAGAAAAGAAAAACATTCATCTGATATCAGAAATCATCATCGGTATTTTTCTTAATAACAAGACGGTGATTCATGCCCGTGTTAACTGAAGAACGTAACAATGCGAATAACGATGTGAGACAAATGTGTGTATGAATAAAAGTGAATATATTGTATACAAACAAGTGTTGCTTTTGCGATTAAAATGTTGATATTTCACTTTTTTCTTTTACCTTTTGCTTTTCTGTTCTATTTTTTTTTTTTTTAATTTTTTTACTTGAAAACATCAACAGACCTGTGTGGTATTTCCGATGATATTTAACACAGTTTGCTCATAACAGTGAAATCAAAGAAAGACGTAGAGAAAAAAAAGTGAAATAAAGCAACAACAACAAAATCACATCAAAACTATTCAAGACAACCGACGAACGAACAAACGACATTGCCGAACGTAACAACAGCAACAACAATAAAAAGCAAAATCCGGGCGACGGCAAATCACTCATTTAAAATTCAAATATTTATATCAATAAATTGTTGTATTATAAATGTTACCTGTATGCCCAATGTCCAGTATTCGTGTTCGCATGACGCAGTTTGTCTCCATCGGTGTTCGACGTAAATGTGAGATGGCTTTTAGCTTTCGGGAATGAATGCATTACCTGTTTTTTGATTGTTTTGTATAATTTTTGTTTAGTTTTTTTTTTCACTATCTTTCTTATTTTATCGTTTCACATTAAATCACACACTCATCCGACCGGCTGCAGGAATATTTTAAGTGATGATCGTTGATTTGCCAATTTGTTTAGGGTTTTTTTTCGCATCTAAAACTGAAATTTTTCGATTTTCGAACGCAAACTAATGAATTTCTATTTCGGTTTTTTTTTTTAACAACAGATCCGGTATACAGGATTCAGAGATCGTCCAATTGAAGAACGACAAATTCGTTTCCAAAACGGTTGTCGTGCTGAAGGTCGGGCAGAGATAGCATTTGTTGCATCTGGAACAAATTTACAGCTTCAATTTAATTGTAATATGACACCGTATGGACATGAACGTGAATGTGATTTCGATAAAGAGCATGGCAAGGTGAGTTTCATTCAATTTTTTTGGATTTTCTTTAGTTCATTCTCTTTTTTTTCGGTTTATTTGTGAATTGTTGAGCCAAATTTTGAAGTGGTAATTACGTTAAATCCCGCAACGAATTAAGTGTTCATTTTGATTGATGTTCGTTTAATTTTATTTTTGTCTCGTGATTTTGTTTAATTTTCGGGGAAAAACTTATTCCAAATGAAAGAAACGGAACGAATGAATAATTGGCTTTCGTTTTTCAGCAAATTTGAAATGCATGTTTTGATGATATTTTCATCTTTTGTTATTTGTATCGGACCATTGTGGAACCATACAACGAGATGTGCCGTGACTAAACGTAATTTTAAAGGAATTCCAAATTTCCATTGAAAATCGCCGTTTTTTTCGATCGATTTCGGCCTTTGAAGTGCATAGTCGCCAAATTTCTGCTTATGTAAAGCCAATAGGCAGCCATTTTTGTTCTATTTACTTTCTTCAATCCAAAAAAACTGATGGGAAATTCTATACCAATTGGTATGAGAGCGAACATGCGCAATCAATCTTCCACATTTCAAATTGTCTGGATGCTGCAATTGAGTTCAATAGACGACACAATGTTTCGATTTCACATCCAATGTTGTATTTTTATTCATTCATGAAAGAGAGGCAGTGGCCTGCTGCAATAGTATCAAATTTCAGGAAAAACGTCTACGATTCGCTACAAAATGAATGTTTACATGATAATTCAAAAGTCTTTGGACATAAATCAATAAACGAGCCATTCATAAATCAAGGATCCTATTCAACTTTATTCCAAAATCGTGTCAAACTCGTGCTATTTGAACTTTTATATTTATTTGCTTGCAATCGATAACCGAAAATAGTTCGTGCCATGATACTGGCTTAAGTGGCTTTAACTCCTCAATTTGAAGTACCATTCAGTACGAGAGATTAAGTGATCTTTAAACTAATATGTGCTGCTCAATATCCAAGAGCATGTAATAGGCCGATAGTTTTCAATGAACAATTACCAGCTGCAGGTAATTTGGCTGCAAATTTCTGGCAATCGGATCCACAGTTTGATGTTTGATAATATCGCTCATTTCTAAAAAGGTGACCAATGGTCAAAGGCGTATTTGATTTACTAAAATATATCTTTAAAATGCCAAAATCGGCTTATTAAATCGCCAATGCAATGATAAGACTCTTTTCATCCGATAAAAACGTTACAATTCCCATTCAATTTGTGTTCGTTTGATTCATTTGTCGACACAATTTTATTGGGAAATTCGGAAGCAAGGCCGTCCAATATCACATCGTGAAGCGCTCCAAGTTCACTTCTGTAATTACAGTAAAAACGTAAATATAACACGGCAGGCGATTCATTGATTTGACGCCCAACGTGAATGTGAACAACAGACGCTTAGTTTTTCATGATAACAATAACAATAAAAACGGGGCAAAACGATTTTCTTTTGTTTGACCCCTTAAAAATGCAACACCAAGGATTTTTTTTTTTTTTTGCAGCAAACAATTCTCAGCAGCTCCACGGGATATCGTGTAATTCCGTTTTATGATTCTTTGATTTGACAAATCGACATGAAGCCATTTACGATATTTCAACGCGTTCGAAACTTTTTTCCTTTAGCTGCTGTTTTGGTTGATGTTCATTACTTCAATTCGAGCATTGCAACAAGCGATTACAAATGTTACAATATTTTATGGACAATGAATGAATTGTCGCACTCTTTCTACTGCTGAACACGAAACAAAAAATTATAATTTTATTTAATTCGATTGAAGTTTAAAATGTAGAAAAAAAAGAGCGCCGTTGTTTATATTTAATTCCGTTCAGTTGAATTCATTCGAAAGAGGTGCTGAACGGAATGGCTGCAGGCGAAAAAATTATTTTGCCACTGTAAAGAAAAGAGTGCTCATGTATTGTTTTGTTTGATTTAATTTAATTTTTCAAATTTGCACAAAACGAAAACATCTGTTGAAAATGAAAATTTTATTGGATTCACACGATGCGCAGTCGAAGTCACTTTTCAATCAATTTCTAATTGTCTCTTTTATAAAACTTAATGGCCAAAAGAGCTCCGGAATATGTGCGTGTGTGGGGTGCACAAGAAATTTGATGCTATTCATTTATTTTCTTGTTTTCCATCCTTCGGCTGAAAATCTATCTATTGATTTATTCGATGTTATTGGACCTGCTGTGTGCGACCCGGAAGTTTTCATTAAATGGTTAAACAATTTTTCTATAAAATGTTCAGATAACATGTGTTACAGGGCACATTTCTTACAAACGCCCAATGCATGAGAAAAATAAACAAACTGCAAAATGATACAAATGTATATCCAGGCACCAAAGCACACAGGCATAACTACAGTTTGATGGGACTAATTATTTATCCTTAACATATGAATATGAACATTGAATGTAACACTAAAAATTGAAATGGTCCGACAGACTGTTTTTTTTCTTCTTTTTACTTCAAATTCAAATGAATGAAAAACAATACAATTTTACAATGCCGATGCATGCGCAATAAAATTCCCAGAATGATGGCCAAAGAGGAACTAAAAGGCATAAAAGCAAAAATGAATATTTGCCGACACCCGACAATTATGCAGTAAAACGAAAAAAGATGTAAATGTCTCTTTTCTCGGACAATAACAACACAATAACAACAAAAATTCAAAAAGAAAAATTCATAGAGACAAAAGTCCTGAAGAAAAAAAATTTTGAACGAAAAATAAGACTAAAACCATTTAAATGGATAATCGCTTCATGCCATTCATTGGTCATGTATTTACCTTTTGTTCAGTTAAACAATTTTAAACGAGATCAATCCATTTGCATTTTCGTTCTTTAATATTTTTTGTTTTTGGTTTTCTTTCTATTTTGTCGTTCAGGTTCACATTAAATCACATTTTATTATGAATGGAGTATGTGTCCGATTCCGTGGTTGGGTTGATCTAGAACGATTGGACGGTGTTGGTTGCCTGGAATATGATGAACGTCGTGCAGCTCAAGAAGATGCCATTTTACGTGATCAACTTGAACGTTACAATCAACGTTTGCGCGACTTTGAGGATCAAAACAAACGAACCTATCGCGGAGAACGACAAGACGATTTGGACGCTGTTCGACGTGGCGGAATCGGCGTTGGTGTCGGTGCCGGAATGTGGAGACGATAAATTCGGCAATTCTTTTTGTTAATATAATTAATTATTTGATATTATTATTCAAGAATTCTTTTTCTTTATTGTGTATTTTGATCGAATTGTTCAAGTGATGTTCTTACAAACAGTAGGCCCGAATCAGTTCGTCCCTTGGTCTGCAATAAGCAAATATCAAATTTCTCAAGTAAAAACGATAACAAAATGGGAAATTAATATGATTGTTGAGAGAACACTTTTGGATGCTTTTGAAAGGGATTTAGGCTCCGTACCCGTAGAACACATTCTCCATTCTATCGGTATATAGAATAGTCTAGAAATTATGTATTATGATTAATGTATGCGTGTAAATGTATTTATAAAAATGAAAACATAAAAGCAACAGTTAAACGAAATGTCAAATATTTGAAATTCAATTTTTTTTTTTTCAATTGTTTTAAAATTGAAAAGATAATATCAATTTGTCTGTTCAATATGTTTATATTATTTTGAATTCGATGCATGCAATAAAGGCTGGTGATCCTAATTGTTTCGAAAGAAAATACCAAAAAAATTAAAGAGAAAAAAAACGTATTTTTTGTTTTAATTTTTCAAATCCGATTTATTCCTTTTAACTTCCGATTCTTACAATATTCAATGAGTTCATCGGATTCGGTTGAACAGAATTGTGAACACATTAATTTATGCAAATAAATGGTAACGAATATTTCAAATCCCAAAGTTTGTTTTATTCTCATCATTCGGAATAAAATTGAGAATTTGAGCGAATGGCGTGAACAAAAGGTAATAATCTGGGACAATTTATTTGCATCTGCCCTCTGGTCGGCAGTCAGTATTCAGTATTCAGCATAGAAAAACAAATGAACAGCTATAAAATCTTTGTCACGTAATATTTTAAACGGCTATCGCTGTCGCTGTTGGACCATTTACGCTTTTAGAAGTTTTCGGATATTTTAAACTGGTGACTGATGGTTGGTGGCACATTATTTATGAGCTAATAATGTAAATTTTAAGTTGCATCAAAACATTCCTATTTTTACATTATTTGTTAATAACCCTTTCACACACCCAATCCAACGTTTCCATGCAAATGGGCGTTTTCATCGCAATGGACAGGATTTAAAATTGCATGGAAATGACTCGCACGAATCAAACTATACATATAGTAAATTAGCTACGTGTTCTTAATATTTCATTAGATTAGTTATCGGCCTCGAATAATCTCAATTGAATTGAATTCCTCACAACAAATTGAACTATAGTTGTTTGGTTGATTGAACAGATCCATTCGTACGGTTACAGGTCCGTTTTGAATTTTTTTTCTTTTTTTTTCGTCCAATTCCAGGTCAACCGTTTTAACTAATACCCATTTCTATAATAAATAATAAAACTCATTCTGAGCGCTCGTTTGTTTCTTTCTCATTAATAATAAATTGTTTTAGGGCCATTCGTTTGTGTGTAAGTTTTGTAGGAATTGTTTTTTATTTCCTCGATTTTATTGTTAATGTGATTCAGTAACGCCCATTTCCATTTGAACAGTTGATAGAGCCATTATTCAACAAAATGATGAAATTAAAAAAACAAAAATGCTTTGGTCATTTTAGGTGAACCGAGAAAAAAAAATTAACTCGTTGCAAACGAGGCATTCAGTTGGAAAAGGGTTGAACATTGTTTCGTTGCAGTTTATTAATTTTTCTGTTGATTCATTTTTCAGGAAAAATAATTTATTACTTCCCAAACGGTGTCCGTATTGTCGACAAAAGGAAAAGTTTTCTATTTCCCATTTGATCGTTTGATGTGAATGGATCTCTCGGCCGAAATCCATTTGTGATATTTTTCTGATGAATTTTTACCAAATATTGAATGCTTCAATTGACTAGAAATGTTAATCCGAAAATCGTCTAAAAGTCACTTCAATCTAATACATGATATGTGATGAGCATATGCTCTGTATGCGTTGCCCGAAGTCAAATATGTATCACAGATGTTCTCCGGAGCTATTAATGCCAATTATCACACATTTTACTCGTTCAACAAAAGCAACAGCATTCATTCTAATCCAAAAGTTGATCAAATGCTATTTTTAACAATTTTATTGCCAATTTCTCACAAAATCGGGTGATTTCTTTTACCAAACAGGAATTTCCCAGCAACCAAATTAATGCACCCTTTTTTTTAGTTTAGCAAAAATGACTTTTTTGGCCCATTGTACACGCTTTAGGATAGTTTTTTTTTTCTCGAGAGAGATTACAACTCAATCGATAGCAGTTTATTGGGAAAATGACAAAAAATAAAATGAATTGTGCATTGTCATTGATCAAGTAAAAATCTTCTATCGATATCATTGAGCACTTGGCACTCACCCTTTTAATCGGATAGCTAAATGATTTTCATTTTTCACACATTTTTGGAATCGATCTGTCCAATCATTCGACTCCAACGATTCTCGACACACACAAAAAAATATCGATTTTCCATATTAAAAAATGTTCAACCCATTTTTATCGTCAAAATCACTTTTTTACGCGTATTGTAAATAACGCATCGATCAATGAATGACGTCTTCATTTTTCGCATCCCATATTTTATACTAATATAGAACGTAAATAATAGCACGTGTCGGCGTTCTCGGTAGCAGCTCAACGATTAAATTATTTTTTATTTGTTGTTTGTATAAGAATTCCATAAGAAAATATTGTAAACCATGTATTTTAGATAAAGCGCTCAAATGAAATTAATAACATTGAATTGAATTTGAAATTCTACTAAATATGAAATCGAGCATTGACGTTTCTCACGGATCACCGAAATTAGCCGAAAATCAAATATTTTTGTATATTTTGTGGATTTTTCGGGCGATAAATTGTCAAAATATACGTTAACCCGATTCGAAATGCATTTGATGAAGGAAGTATTCAAACAAATGGAAATGATATCAAACGTCGTCTTAATCATTCCAATCCGACGGACGTTGTGCATTTTCGACATTTAAACTCCTGGCCTACCCTTTCATATTTCATTTTCCGTATTCCAAATTCGGATCGTGATGAAGCAACGCAAACGCATTCATATGTAATGTGTCACCGAGATTATCCTAAATGCATTTAAGCTCAAATTCAAACAGAATGAATTTGTGTCCCTTTGAGCACTTGAACGTCAACTGAATACTGAACACTGAATACCGGATAGAGCAGCAGTAGCATTGCTGTAGCAACATATTTGAACCCTATGCAAACTTATTATTATCACCAAACGAAATGGAATTCAATTCGAAACATTTAGAAACGATTTTGATTTCAGTAAATCCATCGAATGAATACGAAATTTGAAAATAGCACGGGTGTCAAAAGGGGACGAAGGAAGTTGTTTCTTTTTTCAATGTGTATTTCGATTTCAATTCTTTAATTTGTTGTTTTCGATTTTGTATGTGCTCATTTACTGCCATTCCAACAAAAAAAAAGACTTTAAACTCTGTATTCAATCACTGGAAGATACGGAAGCTGATTGCAGTGTTAAATCCTTTTCGAACATTTAAATTCAATTAAAATCGAAGGCAGTTCAGAAAAAGGGCACAGATGCAAGTCATTGAAACAGTTTCCATTCGGCAAAAAATTCAAATTTCACAGAAATTTGTTTGAATTTGCACGAACCAAGAAACAAATCTTTCGTGTGCGGTTTTTCTGTACGATTATCAAAGTAAGGAATTGCGTGTTTCATTTTGGATGCTTGTGTATCCATCGCTTAATATTTCTATTTCGTGTCGAGATAAATTTGTTTTGAGAACACTTTGTTCATTTTTGTGGTTTCCTTCTTTCGAATCATGAAAAATTCGAATCTGAAATGGAAAAAAAACCATCCGAAACATATGCTCTTCTCTTATCTCAGCTGAAATAATTTTCATTAAATGCGATAAACCATATTTACTTGAGAACAAAACTGTTCTGAAAGAATTTCTTATCGTTTCATTGTACAAAAAAATTTCGTGGTTCAGAGAAAGATAAAATATATATTTTTGCATGGATAAGCGACCGGACAAAAGTCACAAATGATTTCTGGGTTCCGCACATTTGTTCAGCAATTGTCTGACTGACAGAAAAATCGATTTCACTTTTGTAGAACCGAAATAGTTATTAAACGATCCTTCCTCCATGTCAGTCATTCATTTCAACTTCAACATAATTATTTCGGAAATGTAAAATGTATTGTTGATTTCCCCTTCTCCCACGCACCCTTGTTTATCAAACTATAATACAAGTAAATTCGTCATGCGTTGTTATTACTTCATGATCGAATTCATGCATTCCGAAAAGTGTTCTCATTATTAATTGGTGTGTGTATCAGGAGGCCAATTGACATCAATTGAATGGCGGAACAAAGCGATGCCATTTACCAAAATATTTTCATTCGATTCTTTAACGATTTGTACACAAACGACAACAAAAAGTGTTAGAAAAGAATGGGCGAACTTATGAGAGTCCATTGCTCATGCTCATTGTGCCAATACACAATGATTTAGATCAGCAAATTGCACATATTTTTGCCTTAATTTGTGAACAAACATCAAAACGATCCAAACAATGAGACTTGAGTTGACTTCAATTGAAACGATGCCAGTTTTGTTTCGATTCCAATTCAATTGATGCAGTTCGACGTGCATTCATTCATTCATTTATTCATTTTTCTCTCAATATTTTCGCAAAGATTCTCCTGTTCAACAAACAACTTCGACAATGGGTACAAAAAGATGCAAACAAGTAATTATGTGAATGCGATGAATATTATTATTCCATATTACTTCATGTTTACATTGAGACGTAGACGGAGCAAGAAATTGTTTGCATGTGCGATATGTTTACATGCACCGATGCCCATTAAATCGCTACCAAAGCAATCAAATAAAATAAAACTGTTTTAATGATCGAACACGCTCATCAAGTTTTCGTATTCAGTGTTCAGCGCTGCGTTTTCTTTTTTTCTTTTTTAATACAATAAAAAATGAAATGAAAAAAATGCTCTCTAGTTTTCCAAAATCCAAAAACGATTGATTTGATGGCGTTCGAATGAACGACAGAATGAATGAATGAATGAACGGTGCGTGCGCTTGTTTAGTGTTCGGCGTTCATGTGTCAATCTAAACAATTGGGAATTGTTTTGATCCTTGATTTTTGTAGTTTCCGGTCATGAGTGGAAGGCGAATGGTAAATATGATAATTTGATTGACAAAATGAATTGTTTTCACTTCAAGGATAGCGCTTTGATAGCGGTGAAATTGAACCGGTGTTTTAGTATTTTTAGTTTTTTAAACTAAGGTGATTTCACCGGTGACAAAAGACCAAACAAATTGAACCGTCATCTGATTTCTAATCGATTCCTGTTTGTATTAGAAAAAATCAAAATTAATTTAAATTGAGAAATCAAAAATCCATTAACTGATTTGTCATGAATTAAAAAAAAGGATTGGAGAGAGAAGCCAATATTTGAATAGTGTGAAAAACTATAAATTTCAATCCTTTGATTTAAAACTAGCTATGACAAATGATTGTGTTTGCATATCGAATTTGGGATTGCAATGAATGCGATTTCAAAAGAGCATTCTGTATGTTTTGCATAGACCATTTACATATATTGAATATCGCATCCCATTGATTTCGTTCCAAAAGATTTGTTTGTTCAAAGGATGTAGCAATGCTGTCAATCTTCTCACGTCTCGTAACTGCATCTTTCGATACCCAATCCATTCCGACAATTCGCTACGGTTTTACCAAATCTTTTCCTAAGTGGAAAAAATCGGTTAAATTTTGCAGACAAATTTGAAATGGATTTCACTCTACACTCTACATAGTTGTAGATGCAGTTTAGGGACAAAAGGGTTGCATATAAAATTGCATATTTATGGCTTTCGTTTTTAACGCTTTAGATTTTCAGTTCTGCAAATTTGTGCAACATTTCTGAGATTTTTTCCACAATAAAAGAAAGATAAAATTGATTTTTATGAGGCATTTGATTTCCGATTTTAGTCTGGATAATTTGTGCCTATTTTTGATTCATGTTTTTTTTTTTCATGTCTGATTCATTTCAGATGCAATGTTATGTCAGAATGAAGAATGTAAAATAGAGAGACGAAGAGAGTGTTATTTAACCGGGTGATATGCCATGCTCAATAAGGCTATGTTGGATAATCCTGGCAATTATCCATGGATTATCCAGCCCTCATCATTTTAATCAATAAAATATTGTGATTCACCGGTCGCCGTTGATTCTCCAGTAAACAGTTCGAGCGTGTGTGGGCTTACGATAGAAATGATTCAAATGGAATGCACTGTCACGTAAAATTAATATGAAAAATGTTTGACAAGTGATTATCTCGTTCAAGTAAATCGCGTACACGTGTGCATTCAAATTCCTAATAAATAATTATAATTGAAACATTATATATATATCAACAGATCTAGTAATTCCAACATTTAAATCTTCAATTTTCAGTGCATTAAAGGTGATCAATTTTGATTAAAACCATGTATGATTTGTAGTTTGTAGGTACATTCATTCCACTTGGTTAATTTTCTTCTTTTTTTTTCCTCAATTTTAAATCATAAAATTTTCCAAATCAATTGCGATAAATATATTGCAATAGTTTTTCAAAGTAATAAATTCAATCTGGTGTCAATTCAATCTCAACCCTATCGAATGGCACATATTTATGTAGTTTGCAGTTCCAAGCAGTTCCCGTTACAATGCATAACGAATTCGATCAATTTCACGGTACCAAAAGGATGTGCAACAGAATGGGTAAAGAGGTAAAGATAGGCTCTGGGCCTCACAAAGTACAGAAGCGAAAAGCGACCTGGCTGTGAGCCCTGCGCTAATCATGTATGTCGCGTACAAGCTGTTGACAGTCGACAGTATTAATGATGTTCCATTTGCAGCCGAAATAAAGGAAAATGAACAGAAAAATTATAACTTTTCATACAATATTTCAAGTGAAATTGAACACTTGTTTTGGTAAAACTGAAGTCACATTAACATATTACATTTATTAAAAACGATTGAGAAAGAATGGGAAAAAAAATTGTGGGTCAAAATTTTAATATTAAAGATCATAAATAACAATTTTCCATGGTTTTTCCAGCTCTTCAAGTTGATAGCTGAGCCGCAGGCGGTGCAGAGATTCCAAAACAAAACTGAATCGATTAGGAATAAACTTTTATTTCGATCTAAATTCAAAAAAAAAAACTCCCAAACACTCAATCAACACATCGAACAAAGTGGTATCAATCGGTTGTTAATGACATCATTATCAAATCAGGCCCAAACTAACTAACACCTTTGGCTAAACGCTTTTCAACAATGCTTTCGATGATTATTTATTATTTTCAATTATTTCAATTTCAAACAATTCTCATTATAATATTTTCTTCTTTTTTTTGTTGTTGTTTTTCGTCAATGTTCAAATGTAGAAAGTGAATAAAGGCTTTTGTTGAAACGCGTTATCCTTATAATATTTTCCAAATGGATATCAAAATAAACAACCGAAAAAATATTAACGATTAAATTGTAACAATGAAATGTAAAAAAAAAAAGAAAAATCGTTTCATGCCCTTTCGAACCGTATCGAAGTCAAAGGGAACGAAAAATATTTATTACGTTGTTAAAGTCTACGTCTGGAACAATGAAATCAACGAACAATAGACTGAATGCACTGTGAAAAGGAAAAAAAAGAATTATATGAAAAAAAAAATCGAAGAGGCGAGAGAGAAAGAGCACATTAACGAAGAGGCAAAAAGAGTTATATTAGTAGCATACGGACGGCAGTCAGTCAGTGGAAAAATCAAACAGAATCCGAATTGAACCAGAAAAAATTGTATCAATGATAGGGAATGGATGGATGTAGTCGAGATGAATGTTCAATACGTGTAGTGTGCTCAACATTGAGCATATTCAGTTGAGCCTCATCTACAATTTCATGACTGTGAAATGAACTCTTTTATTTCTCAATTTATTCAATCGAAACAAGGTGTAAAACAAAATGACAAGGAATTTATTATTATTTTTCTTTTTCTCATTTTCATTTTTCATCGGTAGAATGAGTCGGGCCGCTCAAGTATAGAGCAGAGTTTGGTACACATTTGGTGTGTATATTGTATACCATCGGACGAACCGGGACGGTTAATCGATATCTTCTTTATTGACTCCATTGACGTGTAAACAGCATATGATATCATATTTATGCATACATTATTATATTCTCCATTTGATCGATGTGACCACCCAGCTCTCAGTCAATTTTTCGCTTGCCGTTCGATTGCCGGCTGAATTCGATCAAAAACTTATGTGTCATTATTCGATCGAATTGCGTCAATCATATTCGATTTCATTATGCGACTAAAAGCCGATTGAAATAATTTCTTGTTGTTTTGATCGCGTGACCGGCTTTCCTTTATATCATTAGCAAATTACTAATTAAATGACTGACTGGCTGACTGAATGATTGCTGACTGGCTTGTGAATATTGATTTTCAAAGGCAAAAATGTCCGAATAAAAAAAAAATAAAATTTTGCTGATCCGTTTATCGATTTACTGATTTACTGATTTCGTTAAAGATTCAGCCAGTCAAATTATTGTTTGAATTTGTTTTTGTTGTGATTTTCCATTTTGTCTCATGATTTCGTTAAAGAGATTATTCATTCTCAATGACAATGATAATAATAATAATAATAATAATAAGAAGTTATTTCTTATAGAATTGAAAAAAAATGTCCAAATCCCATGCCATCGCATCCATTGAGATTTCGTTTCTTTCTTCTCTTGAAACTTCTGTTTCATTTACTTTTTATCTGTAGAAGAATAGATAAAAAAGCACAATGGATTTGCTAAACGTTGAAAAGATATGAAAAAGATTCTTTTGTCACTTGTTTGAGCAAAGACGATGTCACAGTGTGCACTGTGTGTAATGACAAAGTTTTTTTTTCTCAAAAGAAAATGGAAAAAAAAACAATAATGTTTGTCTTTTCATGTGAGCTGTTGTGATTTGTGATATATTATTTAAGCGAATTATGTGCCTTCAGGCATTGTCGCTACATTTGATTGTATTTTGGAAGATTTATTATCGACCATGTTGTGTTATTGTCTAAATCGATTTTCAATTTTATTTTATTTTTTATTTTTTGTTCACTTTTTTTCAGTTTTAGAACATGTTCATTTGAACTAATAATAAAATCAATATCGTAGGATGAACGGGAGGACATTCTAAAGGAGTCTGTTGCCTTAATTTTATCAAACGATGACAAATCTCCGAAAATCATTGCCATTGCGCAGTGAGCCCGATCGATATCTCAATTCCAAATGAAAAAAAAAAATTATTCATGTTTGTTTGTTTAAAGAATGGGATTATCACTGGAGTTGTTTTACGTGCAAATATGCCTAAAAACTTGAACGATACGAGTATATAATGTGAACATATAATTAAATCGAACATACATCGCAATTGGACGACACATTTGCCGTAAATTCAATTTCCCCTTTTCCAATAATATAAAAGACGAGTATGTAATAGATTTAAATCCCGCCCAATAAATACTCAACACACAACACACGTCCTTCCCGTTTGTCATTCAACCGTGAAAATACGTAGAGAACCGAAATGATACATAAGAGGTGCGTAGAAAGGTAATGAAAGAACAAGAGAGAAAAAAATGTCAACAAAAATCGATGTGCACCGCTGAACGCTGAACCATATGATAGTCGTTGCCAGATTTAGACAATTTTCCGTTGTTGCTTTCTCTTTATGGTTTTTGTTGAAAAAAAAACGGCTCATAATGAATACAAAAAAAAATTATAATAAATAAACAGAAAATGACGGCGCTTTCGATAAAATACGAGAAATGTAACAATGACATAGGCCTGGATTATTATTGTTATAGAGATATTGTTTTCTGACATGTACTTATTAATATCAAGTATATTTCATTCACCCGTTTTTTTTTCAGCCATATACTATGTACCCGTTGTGCTGGTATTGGTTCCATTTCATTTTATGTTCTGAATATCATAATAATACCATGAGCCCTTGAAAGTGATACGATTTAATGTCACGATATTATTTATTTTCGTTCGTTATGCAGACCTTTCTTCCATTCTGAAAACAAAGCCAATTTGAGCCAAAACATGGAGAATTGAAGAGGTTGAGAAGAGTGTACCCTCCAAAATTCCCAAATCACCATCCATGTTCATAAAATGATTCACCATGGCAACGATGTGAATCGCCTTACGCCAGAAACTTATGAATGAAACAAAAATGCAATGGATTTTTTTTATGATAAAAATGTGTTTTTTCCTTTATTTTTTCATGTATGATTCATTAAAATGATGTCTTTGCAAAGATTATATTAATTGTTATTATTCAAATCTATTTCTAGCTCACTCGTTCCGTTTTTAATCGTAACGTTAGTCATTATTAAATTGATGTGATGATTTTATGATGATTAAAATATCAAATTCTCGAATTCATTTCGATTTGAATGGTTGTTTTTAGTTGGCAATTTTTACATTTACTGTCTTAATCGAATTCATAGCTGTTGTTTTGACTGTCTTGCAAAATTTGAAATTTTTTTTATCGAGATTCTGCAAAGCCAAATGGCTGGAAATAATTTCAAAAATAAAATTCATCAAAATAAAATGCTCGATGAGAATGCTTTGATTTGGAAGTCTTTCACATGCCATTCATTCATTCGTTCATTGTCCTTAATTTATGGGAAGCAATTCTGAATATAATGTTATTATTAAAAGCAAGCGATTATTTTGAATCGTTGTGATTGCTGCAGTTGTGCTTTAGGATCACACGAATTCGAATGAGATATTTCTATTTTAACTGAAAATTGTGAAAGACTAATGAGCCAGGAACGAGCCGATTAATATCATTCATGAACTAATTTTATCATCGCATACAAAACAATGTGTCATTGTACGAAAGGCACAATTCATATTTTTCATATTCTTATCATTCGTTTTTCCGTTTATTGCTTAAGTTTATTTTTGTTGTGGATTTCTCATTGTGTAATTTTTCATTTCCGTTCTATAAAAAAATATAGCTATTATTAGGATTTGTGTCAATTCGTAATGTTTGTTGTTGTTGATTTTTATCCAACTTATCGTTAACTGAAATGATATGAATATGAGTTTATGTGAAATTAAAAAGTACAGTTCAAAATGGAAAAAAAAACAATTGAAATTTCAAAGTCTCATTGTATTACGGAACAATTATAATAAAATCAATGTCGAAGACTCTTCTTCCTTGTCTTGCTCCACTCTGTCCTGCCCTGCCACGTCTGGACTCAAGAACACCAGTATTACTCGAACATTTTTAAATTGAATTTTATATTCTTCAGGAAGGAGGAGGATGGAGGAGATGCAACAGCATGCAGAATACGGCATTACATGTTACAGTTAAATTAATCTTATATGCTAAGTTATCACCAGTCGAAAAAAGATATTATCAAATTGAAATTACAAACAAATTAGTTGAATTTTTTTTTTGTATTCATTTTTCTGATCATTTTTTCGTTTTTTTTTTTTGCCTTAAATTTTAAGTTTCAGTTAAATGTTCGATGGATTAAAATGTCATCTCTTTCAGTTCTCATTTTTTGATTATGTGTTTTTTTTTGTTGTTAAAATGGTAAAATAATAGTTTTTAAATGCTGATTATCGCTATTCAAAAAGTGCTTCGGCTCACGCAAAAGAAGAGAAAAATTAATTGAATAATAAATTAGGCATTACAAAAATTACAGAGTACAGAGTTCATTTCCGTTTTTTTCTTTTGATTTAAATTCGAAAATTTGTCATTTGTTGTGATTTGCTTATTTCTGTGGGTCTGGACGCACAGGCCTTGAATGGAGTTCGGGTCCCAAAGAACCTAATCCTTCTATTTCATGCGTTTAAACAATTTGCTGAGGCATTGGCCCTCATTTATGGGAGCCTGTGCAAACCGCTGTGTGCCGATCATTATTGATATTATCATTATTACAAATTTTTTTAAGATTATTGAGTTTTTGAGCAAATTTTGATCTAAATTCATTCAATTTTGTATGTTTTTTTTTTTATGAGTTCATTTGTTACTTTTGTTGATTGATCAGATTTTGTATGCTGTAGTTATGAATGTTGTTATTTTTTTCTTCACTTGGCTTGCGATTACTGACTAAACACGTATCAAATACAAATTTCACAAAAACGGTACGCAACACGTATGATTTGAAATTTGTTTGCAAAACATTTTAAACGTCGACGATTAGATTTTGTAATTGTGTTAGATTGGAGCCCATGTGCCGGTTATCGGGCAATACTTTTATTTTACATAGCCAATGTGCACATTCTAAGCACTTTCGTGCGCGTTCTTCACGTGATATATCAACACCGCCATATGATTGTGCCCATGGGCCGGAATGTTCTTGAATTATTGGCAAGAAATTCGATAATATTATTCGTAATGTGTCGCATGCTCGTGTGAAATGGCTACAAATGGATTTAATGCAATCATTTATTTATTAATTTCAACAAATCATGCTGAGTGTGCAATGAAAAAAATTACTAAAATGAAAACGATTCACTTACAATTTGTGTTCACTCTGAAGAAGTTCATAGATTTCAGGAAGCAAAAGTGTACACATGTCCAAATTCCAAGACGCACTAAAACAACACAAAATCATAGAATCAGTCATGGCCACAGTCATTTGAGTCTATCAAACTTACGGTTTTTCCAATATTGCACCAAGCAAATCGACTATAACCGAATGATCCTGCATTTTAATAATATGCCTGAGAGCGCCAGTTATGTCGTGAGATCTATTAAAATCGATCGACATTTAGAATTAATTCAGATCCGTTGCCAATTGTTGGAAGGTCAAAGTCGTAACATTTACCTGGTTGAATTGCGCACCAATTGCAACGTTGCATATCGTGTGCTAAGCTGTTGATAAACCCGTTCATGATATGCTGTTAAAACGCTTATTTCTGCATTTTCTTCGGCTGAACCAGCGCCGTGTCCATTATTATTATTATTATGATAGCTTGAACTGGCAAATCCTTTCGATTGCGATTGCATAGCCGGTATAGTTGAATTAATTAACGATGAAGATGTATTTGACATTGACAATGAGCTCATTGCCGAATTGGCTCTCAAATCTAATGTTGTTTTGGCTCGATTGAGTGGTGGCGGATGTTTAACATGAATTTGAACTGGAATTTTGCGATTATTTCGTGCGTGAATGGTTTCTTTTGGGATTTCGGGTCGTTTGAATTTGTTGATACTGTTGTTGAAATTGGTGTAGTTTCGGGTGGGAGAGCCATTCCGTGAAGAAGTGCCTTTTTTATTTGTACCAAATGTTCCGATTGAATCATCAATTGAATGCAGATCAATGTTACTGCTGGAGAATTTTTTCGAATTGCTTAGCGATGATTTGAAATTGGATTGTTGATGAATTGTTTTTCGTTGTGTTGCAAAAGTTTTCGTTTTCATTGATGGTTTCATTGTATTTTGCATTGATTCGTATTTGGGTGCATAGTCCGGTTGCTGTGCACTGTTTATGGGAAAATCTTCTCGTTCTGGTTCCACCATTTTTTCCGGATAAAAATCCAAATCGTTTGATGAATCATCAAAATAGATTACATCCGTGTGAATGTTTGGATTTGGATAATCTTCCTCGGATTGATTATAATTTTCATTTGGCAAACTCAACACATCCAAATAGCTGCCCCTTGATCTGGCTATATTTTCAAAAACGTATGCATGCTTACTGGACGACGGTGGCTCATCAATACCTTCTTCAATCATTTCAAAACTAAGACTCGATGGCGTCGACACTTTACCACTAGTTAATGAACCGCTTCGATGATCATGGCTATTATTATTTCCTGCATTGTGTGACTTGAGGGCGAGTTTCATTTTTGGTGTGCCACGATTGAAACTCTTTCGCGTACTTTGATTGTAACTGAATGGAATATTTGTTGGATTATAATATGGAATGACGTGATCGAGATTCACGGCATGCACAAGCACCGATTGTTTTTCATACGATCCACATATCTGAAAAAAAAAGAGATTACTAAGATTGGAATCGATCAAATTTAATGAAATAAAATCCCATACCAGTCGATTTTTGACTATTTTCATATCACCTAACATGCTCCAGGCTGATTCAATGTGATCAAACTCTCTGTCTGGCTCCCAGCCAATAACCGAAATTCCTTCAGCGCATCCAACAAAACAACATTCACCATTTTCACTGGAATTCAAGCGAAACATTTGGAATACAAAAAACAAATCCAATTTTTAATAGTTTCGAATGCTAATATTCTTACCCAAATGTGATACATTTAACGGTGTGTCCATTGAATGGACTATTGTTGGCCGTTCGTGATATTAATTTTTGTGTTTCTAAATCGTATAAATCCACTGTTCCATCATTTCGTCCAGCCGCCAGTAGAAAATCAAATGGATGGAATGTGATGCATGTGACAGGTGAGGCATGCTCTTGGAATTCCATTACTTTATTTGTTGTCCGCACATCCCATATAATGACTGAGCCTATAAATGGTAAAATAATGTCCATCAACACATTGTTTCGTTTTGGCATTCATGACAAAGACATTGACATTACCTTCTGTACCGGCCGATGCAATCCACCATCCATCCGGTGAAAATTTCACTGAATTCACATTTGCAATGTGTCCTCGATATTTTGCAACCGATCCATCACCTTTTCGTAAATCCCATAACCGTACGGTCGTATCATTGCTGCCCGATGCAAAAATACAATTGATATTCGGATGAAAATCAAGTGTTCGAACACTTTTCATATGACCATAAAATGATACACAACCAGATTGTTCATTTAAATCCCATCGTTTTATAATTCCATTTTCATCGGCTGAATAAACGATGTCATCACCCGATGCAAATCGTACACAATCCACCTGACCATTGTGATCGGACAGGGACATAAAACATTTCTCATTTCCTAGTGCCCATAAATTAACATTACGATCTTGACCACCAGTCACAAGTACACGACCAGTCGCACCAATATCCAATGATGTCACATTATAGCCGTCGTGGGCTTGAATTTCATCTGTGCGAAATAAATAAAAGGTTTTGTTTTTTTTTTGATTTCAAAACAAATATTATTAGTATTTTATTTGGTTTATTTAGGCCACGTTATACACGAATTGCGTACATTTCCAAAAAAAAAAACCGAATGACAACCAAGAACCGTGTCGCATCAAATTTAAAATTGATATTGCAATAGAAAGTGCATTGACATCATGTTTGATGAACCAAAAACACCGAAACGTGTTTATTTTGATATTATCGTATTGATGGAAACGACGCGAAATAGCACGATATTCATATAATAATAAATAAATTTTGGATGACGGACAACAACAATTTACATGCACAAAATTGGTATTGAATGATTTAACCTTGATGTGTGGGCTCTTTCCATTGAAAAAATGTGAATAATTATTTTAATGTGTGTCTTTTTTTTTCGCGAATCGCATTAGGCACGTACAAGATACACCTATACGATATATCACTATGTGTCGCTCTGTCTGGCCCATTTGACGTAGTTAGGAGATTTTTATTTTTTGCTTCGTTCGTATCAATTGTTCCATTTATTTTCACTTTTTTATGGATTTGTCGCACCAAATGTTCACTGTTTTATATTTTGTTTACTTACATATTTTTGTAGTCAGCTTTCGTTTTAAGGCCATTATACTTAATTCGATAAACTTATGTGCTAGACAAAAAAAGAAATTTATTTTACAAATGAATTGTCAAAAACATCTGACATTTTTCTATTTATACAATAAACTAACTAATAAGCACACTGGAACATTGACGAATAGCAAACGACAGATAGAATTGGAGAATACGATGGATAGAAAAAAAAATAACATGAACAAAAACACTCACGATTTCGAATGTCTATAGCAACCGTGGAGGGATCGTTTAATGTAAAACTGTCACCGATAGTTGATTAATAATGGCGCTGAAAGCGTTTGCAAGTTTATCGATTTCATTGGGAATTTCGAATTAAGAAAGAATTGCATTTTTTATTGTTTCCAGTCCTTCCATCTTTAAAATCCGCAATTTCCAATTCGATCAGGCCTATTTAACGATACATGCTTCTTTGCACCATGTTCTTTGTTTTCAATCAATGTCGATTGCCGACAAATCGAAACGGTAACACCAAATCCAATTTCACGATGAAATGTCAAACAAAAAGCAATTTACAGTGAAACTCAGTCTCTGAACAGTATTGTTGTCATCGCAACATTTCAGTGAGAATTCTTTATATTTTGTGAAAACAATCAAATTGCATTAATTGAACAAAAATGTCGGCCAGATATGATCGTGCTGTAACCATTTTCTCTCCAGATGGCCATTTATTGCAAGTTGAATATGCTCAAGAGGCTGTACGCAAAGGATCCACTGCCGTGAGTATTAGAATTTTTTGATTTGTTGTTAACTTAACCTTAAAATGCTTTCAATACGAAAAATTGCATGTCATGAATTTGATTCCACCGGTGTCCATACAATGAATGAAATAAAAATCGGAGATTTGAATGTTATTTTTTTCCTCGCTTGATTTGAGATTGAATGGGAAAATTTCCAAACTAAATATGTATATTGATGGCCAGAATTGTATCATTTGAAATGATTTTCAGGTTGGCGTTCGTGGATCTAATGTTGTTGTGTTGGGCGTTGAAAAGAAATCAGTGGCTAAATTACAAGAAGAACGAACTGTTCGCAAAATCTGTTTATTGGACAGTCATGTTGTGATGGCCTTTGCTGGTTTAACTGCCGACGCTCGGATTTTGATAAATCGAGCCCAAGTGGAATGTCAAAGCCACAAACTTAGCGTAGAAGATCCAGTTACAATTGAATATATCACCAGGTTCGTTTGTTTTGTTTTTTTATTTTTTTTGTTGGTGTTTGGGAGTCGAAAATTATCATATTGTTTTATGAATCGTTGCAGATATATTGCCGGATTAAAGCAAAAATATACGCAAAGTAATGGTCGTCGTCCATTCGGTATTTCATGTTTGATTGGTGGCTTTGATTATGATGGTAAACCACATTTGTATCAAACAGAACCATCCGGCATTTATTATGAATGGAAGGCCAATGCAACCGGTCGTTCATCGAAAACGGTTCGTGAATTTTTGGAAAAATACTACAAACCCGAAGAAGTCGAAACTGAAGATGGTGCCGTTAAATTAGCCATTAAAGCATTACTCGAAGTGGCACAATCTGGCCAAAAAAATCTTGAAGTTGCTGTCATGGAACGTAATAAACCATTGAAAATGCTTGATGTTGATACAATTGAAAAATACGTGAACATTATCGAAAAGGAAAAAGAAGAAGAGGCCGAAAAAAAGAAACAAAAGAAATAGACATCTGCAATTGCTTAGCAATCGCGAATGAGTTCGTGGTTCCCATTCACGGGGGCTGCACATCTATGGTTATTTGGTTTTATTTTTTAGTTCGCTGGAAATCAACAATAAAAATAAATTGAAAAAAAGCCAACAAAAAAAAAAAGGATTTGTTTTCATTGGAATGTGTGATAGATTGTAAACTTGACGATGGACAATGATTCGGTGTTTTTCAATAGGAGATAGTTTCTGCATTTCACCCACAGATTTCGCTCGGGTTTGGATGTGTTTACACATGTTATCGAAACGATATACTTGAAACGATATACTCGAATGTCAACAAACCAAAATGTCATTATAAGTTTAGTCTGTAAAAATGAGTAAGCTCCACAGAGATTTCTTACTCATTGTTCGTTTTTAATATGTGCTGACAAGAATGTGTGTTGTGTAAATTTTGTGCCACTTTTGCAATATTACCAGAAATTATTTATCATTAAACCTTGAGGAATTTGGCTCAATCAATAGCTCAATATCATGGACAAGGAGAGGTAATTGAATTGGCCATTTCGAATGGAATTGTTGTGACCTGTTGATTACACCACAAAGCCATCATAGATAATAGATGGGTGATTCATACATCGAACTAAACCGGTTTTGTCAAATGCAAATTGCATTATTTTCGTTTTAGATTTACCATGTTGCTGCTGGAGCCAAATGAAATTTATTTCGAAGATTTTCAAGTGAATCTTATCGAAGACGACGACAAAACCGAAGATTGTCAATTGAATGACGAACAACAATGTATTGGTCATTTGAAAATGTGTTCCAAATCATTGGTATTTGATCCGAAAAATATTGAGCTACCGATTACCAAAATTGCATATAAGAATTGCACACGAATATTCATTTGGCCCGGCAAAATAAATAACAAAGAATCCAATGTGCTGGCAATCAGCTGCGATCAATACACTGAAATGTTATCGAAAAATATCGTCGCTCCGTATACATTCAAATCGGAAAAGCGAACGTTTCTATTCAATTTTCATTATGCTCGAGTTTCGGATTATCTTGAAAAAATGCGTCAATTACATCGGGCATCCGAATTACATGCATGCGAACAAAATGATATGGTAAAAAAAATGAGAATGCGTTCAGTAAACATTTCATTAAGTACATACTTATAATAATTATCATTAAATTCAATCATTTTTGATAAGATTGCAACAATTGTGTACTCAAGACATCAGCGAATGAAATTCAATCCACTTTGGCTCGACGATATTTATGAAACGGTTTTAGTTGAGTATCCCGTTGATGAAATCCATCCATTGATATTGAATCCAGGCCGTCTGCTGTTATCAACAAAACGCATTTACTTTCAGCCATACAATAATATTCAGCCGGTATAATATCCTCTACTATTTCAGTTACACCTATGATCTACATATTCTCCCAATAATACTTTTATCGTTTTTTTTTTTTTTGCAGTATCCAGTGATCAAAATTAACCTACGAAATATCACTTGTTTGACTCGAAGAAGATTTCTATTGCGACACATTGTAAGTTTTGAATTTTAATCAATCGACAACAATTGATTCAAATTTATTTAGAAGATTCTTTCGTTATCGGCAGGGCTTAGAAATCAAATGGGATGAGAATGGAAACGAACGTTTAATCTATGTATCGTTTCGCAATCCAAATGATTGTGATGAATTTTATAGTAGAACAATGGAACATAATTGTGTTAAGATTACTCAAACCGAGCCAGAGAGTATGATTTTGAAATGGCAAAATGGTGTCATTTCCAATTATGATTATTTGCTTTATTTGAATAGGTAAAGAAAGTGTTTTGCCCAGAGTTTATATGCGGTATACGTAACAATTTCTACGATTTATTTATTACAGTTTAAGTGATCGCACTTCATATGATCTCACACAGTACCCGGTGTTCCCATGGGTTATCAGTGACTATGAATCTGCGACAATCGATTTGACGAATCCAAAGATTTATCGTGATTTAACGAAGCCGGTTGGTGCATTGAATGAGGAACGTTTGATCGCTTTGCGAGAACGTTACGATGAAATGGATGAACCAAAGTAAGATAAAGAAAACTTTTCGCGACGGAATCAATTGATAAATAATAAATCACTATTTACCAATAGGTTTATGTACGGGTCTCATTTTTCCGCACCAGCGCTGGTGCTTTTCTATTTGGTGAATATAGCATTATTATAACTTTCACCAAAATGCATAATTTAATCAGTTTATCTTGATATTTAGGCTCGGAAGCACCCAAATCTGATGCTATGTTTGCAGAATGGACATTTTGATCATCCAGATCGAATGTTCAACCGTGTTTCGGATGCATTTAGGAACTGCTTAAATAATATGGCTGATTTTAAAGTAAAATAATTAAAAAATTTCATATTTTCACCAACATAACAAAAAAAACAATTTTTGTCTTATTTGGATTACAGGAACTCATTCCAGAATTTTATGATCCTAAAAATCATGGTGACTTTTTGGTGAATAGTCTAAAGATAAATTTCGGTAAACGTTCGGATGGAACACCAGTTAATGATGTAATATTGCCACCGTGGGCGGAAAATTCACCGGAAAAGTTTATAACGATAATGCGTGAGGCCCTGGAATCAGAATATGTATCGAAAAATTTACATCATTGGATCGATTTGATATTTGGATACAAACAGCGTGGAGACGAGGCCAAAAAAGCAAATAATATTTTCTTTCATTTGTGCTACGAAGGCGCTATTGATCTTGATAATATAAATGATTTTGCAAAACGACATGCATACGAAGTTCAAATATCCGAATTTGGTCAAATACCAAAGCAATTGTTCAAAAAACCTCATATACCGAGAATTATATCGAGTCCCGTACGCAAAATAAGTAATAGTGATGTAAAACCAATGCCGGATTCGGTTGAATTAAATTTTGATGTCTGCTTATCGTCATTCATGGAATTAAATGATGCTGAAACTTATCAAAGTCATAAGGATTTGATAAGTACGGTACTTGTCGATGGAAATATTGCGATCTCAACCGGAAAAGATGGACTGTTGAAATCTTACAATATAATAGAGAAACGACAGACGAGGTATGACCACCATCCATTGCGTTCGATCACATATCAAAGGATTAAAAACGATTTTTTTTTCAATTTTCCAACAGGAGCGTATCGATAGCCAAAATGCCGATTAGTTCATGTATCAAAATTTCGAATTTGAACGCCTTTATTTTGGGCAGTTGGGATAATTCAATGTAAGTAAACACATTATCAATTATTCAAGTATTATCATCTTCAAATCGAATATGAATTTCTTAAAAATTTCAGAATGATTTACGATTGTGATTATGGCCGAAAAATCAATGAAATACCCGCTCATGATGATGCAGTGTCGTGTTTATCATATCTAGACGATTGTGGAGTTCTTACATCGGGCAGTTGGGATTGCACCGTCAAGTAATTGCATTTTATAAGAAATTTCAAACATTCGTATCAAATTTTTGAAATGTTAAAATTTTTCTTTTAGGCTGTGGAAAGGATTCAATAAAAAATCTTACAGTTTATCTGATTCGCTCATTTCATATTATTCATTTGAAGAGAAGGTCATAAGTGTGGCATCATCCAAGGCTGAAACCGATATTAAAGTTGTGATTGGATTATCGAACGGTGATGTATTCCTATGGCGATTAAATATGACCGATGATCTGAGAGTAAATGAGGCTGAATCGACTGATGTTAAATTGCTGTATGCTCATAATGATGAGGTCACCAATCTTGCATTCAATAAGAATGGTACTAAAATCGTATCGTGTGCCCTAGACAATTATTTATATGTAAGTGATGTTGATACCGGTATGATTCTATTCAAAAAAGAGCATCCAAATTGTTTGATTTGTTTGAGCTGGTGTCAGGAGAATGAAATTCTTTATCTTGGCGATAATGTTGGATTCATTCATGTGTGGAATATGATGACCGGAGAGAAAAATTGCTCAAAAAAAGCGTTCAATGGGCCAATCACTTGTATTACGTCAAATTTCGATATGGAAAGCAATAAGTGCAAAGTGATTGCAGCCGGTGTTGATGGACCTGAGTTTGTGGTTAAAGGGTGGACTAATGAATAGATATACACATATATTTATCGAAAACATTGTGGTTCACAAATGACAAATGGTCCTTTTATTGAGACTTTACTGTATATTTAATGGAAAAATTAAAATGAAATGAAAAAATATATTTTTATTGGAAAATTGTTCAAATTGAGAATAAAAAATGTATTTTCTTGAAAACGGATATAGGAAATTGATATACATATTTGGTAGATAGAATGTTTTACTGCGGTATACTGTGTACACACAGTGCAAAGTGCTGCTACAGCAGTGACATCACATGACGTTTATCGCTCAACTTTTTTTTCCCCTTTTTGTTTATAACATTTTGTCTGTGTTCTCCATTGAAAGTGGATTTTTTAAGAGAATTGCATTCCAATTCGAAATGGCATCGATAAGTGTCTACGACGATATCAAATTGTAAGTTAAAAACTCTGTTTTTGATTCAAAATAATAGAATATCTGTGAAAAATTTGAGTTTTATAAAATGTTTATTCGTGTTACGTGGTCAAAATCGATGATTTTGCAACATGAATTTGAGTTCGACGGCTTGTGTCTCGAATGACAAGCAAAATGCTCACTTTTGAATTACATCAATTCAGAATATTTAATCGAATAAATGGAATTTGGTGTGTAAATAATTTTTCAGATATAGTCATCATGACAAACTTGTCATTCAACCAAAAGACAGCGAAGAAGAGTTGATAATAAATCGAATCAATGGAACGTTGACAGTACAAAGTGAGTAAATTGAATGGATGTTGTTTTGTTAAAATATTCATTCGAATCAAAAAAAAAAAAATTCATTTTGAAGGTAACACCCATCAATACCACGACAGCCGGACACTGCGAATGATATGCGGTATTCTGGGCGCAATCAAATTGATAAGTGGAAACTATTTAGTTGTGGCAACACATCGAGAATTTGTTGGTGTTCTAAATGAACATGTAATATGGCGTTTGGCTGGCTATGATTTAATTCCATATGTCCCGTCATCGATTCATATGTCCGATGTTCAGGTTCGATTCTGTCGAGAATAAAAAACTCACTTACAAACCAGATAATAAAAATGTCATTTTAAATAAACTTTCCATTTTTTTTTCGCCAACAGAAAGCCCAGAATGAAACATATTTATCGATGATACATCATATTTTGAAGACACCATTTTTCTACTTTTCATACACTTATGACTTAACGCATTCATTACAACGACTTAATTCGTTCGGACCTGAATTTCATTCGGTGAGAATTCTAACTATTCAAATGTGCATTCGAATTGTTTTAATGAATTTCCAATGGTGTTTTGCGTAGATGGGACTAGCTCAGCGTGCTGAACGACAATTTATGTGGAATGGACATTTGTTAAAAGACTTTTTGACACCACAGCTCAAGAGATTCAGTTTGCCGCTCATTCATGGATGTAAGCATTTGATTGGCTCCTTAAATCTTGGATTCAATAATAATTCAATTTCATTCTGTTTCTAGTTGTTTCAATAAATCAAGTGAATATTGGCAGTACTTTTACATGGGCATTGATTACAAGAAGATCCATTCAAAGAGCTGGTACACGTCTCTTCTGTCGTGGTATCGATAAAAGCGTAAGTTTCGCCATTGATTTATCGTTAAATGTTTTCTGAATTGTTAACAACAATTCATTTTTCAACAGGGAAATTGTGCAAACTTCGTCGAAACGGAGCAAATAATTGAATATTTGAACGATCGTGTGTCATTTGTTCAAATTCGTGGCAGCATTCCATTGTATTGGTCCCAATATCCAAACATCAAATACAAACCATCACTCAACATAGATATGACGAAAGAGCATTTTTCAACGGCTTCGCTACATGTACAAAACTTAACCAAGGCTTATGGACGACAAATTTTTGTCAATTTGGTAAAATGTTCAGTGTCCGAAATCGAATGAATGAACGAATGAATTCATGATTCTCCCTCTTTTAGATTGATCATCGTGGTAAAGAGGAGATGCTTGAAAAGGGTTTTGCCAGCCTTATAGCTCAATTGGCCAATCCAAATGTTCGTTATGAATCATTTGACTTTCATGCTGAGTGTCGTAAGATGCAATGGCATCGCCTTAACATACTGATCGATCGTTTAGCCCATGAACAGGATGAATTTGGTGTTTTTCATATTAAAAGCGATGGCACCATTCTATCCACTCAGACAGGTGTATTCCGTACAAATTGTATTGATTGTTTGGATCGTACCAATGTTGTTCAGAGTTTATTAGCAAAACGATCATTACAACAAGTACTTGAAAAATTGGGCATTCTTCGTTATGGACAATCAATTGAATCGATCACTTCATTTGATTCATTGTTCAAAAATGTTTGGGCCGATAATGCGGATTTGGTGTCGATACAATATTCCGGCACTGGTGCATTAAAGACAGACTTTACACGAACTGGAAAACGAAGTATTCAAGGTGCAATTCAGGACGGCATTAATTCCGTGACGAGATATTTTAAGAATAATTTCACAGACGGCTTTCGACAGGTATCAACTGAAATAATGATTGTTTTCACATGGTAAAGAAAAGAGATTTATGATTTATTTTATTTCAGGATGCAATCCATTTGTTTTTGGGGTATTATGAGATTCAAGAAGGAGAGGGAAAAATCGTACCATGTCCGTTGATTATTCGCAAGGGATGGAAACAAGCAACGGTATGCTGAACTTAATGAAAATTATGAAATTTGATTTTCATTTTATTCTCAATTTTAGTTTCCGTCGGTGCTTCTATTTGCCATGGCAATGTTTTGCGCGTCTGCTATCCTGCCGCAGGAGTACAATACTGAAAATCTTCTTTTTATGCTGTTCTGGGGAAGTATGGTTGGTGTTAGTGTCAAGGGTATTTTCCGTTTCGGAACTGAATTCGTTGATTTTCCAAAACTTTTACCCATAACTAAGGCAACTACCAAAAACGTTTAGCTTTGATCGCTGTTCGAATTTAAGCCTGATACGGGCCTTTTATTAACGAACTGCTTACTTTTCGTAATCCGTAATTTGAAATTATTAAAATAAATTATTATCCGGATGCTCACCACTGGGCCCTTCCAATTCCCTGAATATTAAAAATATATGTCAAATTAAAAACAAATTTCAGAATTGTCTATTTATCGGATTCGTTTTATTGAAGTTTCAATGCAATGTACAGGTCATCGACATTGGATTAATTTCTCATTTCTTGAAATTAAAAGTAAATAAACGCAATAAAAACAAACATTCACATTCGATTACATTGATTTTGTAAGTTCTCTTAAACTGTAACCATTTCGTCCTGACAATAATTTCAGCTCCTCATCCATGCCAGGCCTGAGCTTTGTAATCCATTTTCGATCCGCATAAAAATCGATAATATTATCGAATTCAATATCATTATACAGTCCGACACGCATCGGAATAAATGGATCCAAATGCTCGAACCCTTCGCGATGTAGCTGATATTTTGGTAATGGAGATTTTCGATGTTCCTCGAATGATGCCCATTGATCAACAGATAAAATGCAAACACCATTACACCAATCACTTTTTGTGATGTTCAAAAATGGATGAGTTATTGTTATGTCGGCCGGTTTTGCAACGACTCTGCTGTCGAATTTGATTGATGTTCGTTGCAAGAAAAAAGCATTAAAACCATCAATGACAACCATTGTTCGGCATTTACCGTCAGTCGATTGAGCCTTTAGTTCTTCCAACAGGACAGTTATAGTGTCAGTGGCAAATTTAACACGATTTATTCCATGTTCAATCAATTCCAACAATGTTGAACCGGCCGGCGTTACTTCTCTCTGGGACCATACATACTCTTTGGAGCATTTTAAATCGATTCTCTCTAATAATGCATGATTTTGAGTTTTGAAATGAATTAACCATGCAGCAGCATCCATATTTATATCAATCATGCCCTCTTTGGTGAGTGAATTGGATTTTTCCTTGATTCGTTTGTACCAATTTGGAGCCCATGGAACATGAACAATTATAAAATCGTTAACATATCCATAATGTATAAGATGCAATAGTTGAGACGATTTACCAACACCCAATTCACCATAGAATACGAAACGATTGACTGGTTTCGAAAAATCGGTTTTATTCAATAAATTAATAACTTCAACGGCTGGTTCACGTATCATCAAGGACATTTCGGCAAATGTTTTCACATCTTCAACGAATGTTTTCGGGACAGCTGGTCGATGGAATATAGTTTTCTTTAGCGCCGGATCCACTGTATAGAATCGACCAATATGATTTACAGTGTGTTTGCTAGGGTTCGATTCGATTGTTCGGAAATCTTCAATTGGAACGCTTGTTTCACTAACTGGTGTTGAAAATCTACGAAAAGACGTGTTCGATAATTGTAAACCGCGACGCATCCACATTTTAGTTTGTATTTATAAACCGATTCTTATCAACGATTCTGTAATTTTGGGTATTTTACTTTGAAGAATGTGACATAACCTCAAAATGTCATGTGTCAAGCGAATGTGTTCGTGCGTGTGGTGTCACGGAAACGAATAATTTTTTGAAATTTCTTTTTCGATGTTAGAATTTGAAATTAATAAAGCGCCAAACAATCAATAATCCTTACAGAAAATTCTTTGTTTATTGAAAGTAATTTTATTATTTGAATATTTTGACGAATACAAATGTGTAGTTAAACTTTGCACGTAGCTGAAAAAAAAACGAAAACAAATATTGATTTGATTAAAAATAAAAAATGAATTAAATTTAGGCATTTGGCCCTGTTTGCTCGAACAGTTGACATTCGGCTGTAGTCTTTCTTTCGATCGAATTCAGTCTCTATTCTTGCCACGATTAATTGCGTGGTGTGCATGTAAATGTATAGTCTGACATACGAATGACCTCTTCACCACCGCCTGTGTTCTCATCGTCTTCAACTTTATTCAGAAAGTGGAACCGCAAATCTCCACCTTTCGACTTTGAATCATCATCTTTGTTATTTTTGTCAACAACCAAATCCTTGGGCGGAATCACATTCAAACGGTCACCCCAAATGACAATTGTTAAATCCAAATGTGTATCACATTTCGATCGACATTCCTTTATCTTTTTGAAATCATTGGAATCAAAAACAATGTCTTTTTGATTAGTCAAATGCAGTTTCGACAGTTTGGGCAAGGAATCGATTATTTCAATGATATCAATTGAACTGAATTTGATCGAACCACCACAAAAAACGTGCTGCAAATGCTCCATTTTCTTAACCATATTCAAAAAGTCAACTTTATTTGAATTACGAGTTCGCAACAGACGCAACGTACGAAGGCTGACAATTTTCGAAATGCTCTCGGCATTATTCGAATCGAGTGCCAGACCTTTTAATGAAAGATCATCCAGCGATATGTTCATTTCGGCAAATGCATTCAACATCGCATTGATCGGCATTGAAGTGCAATCAAAATGAAACACTTTCAAATGTTTTAACTGAGCCAATGCTAACAAATCTTTTTGTTGATCGACTCCTGATGGACGAATGGCTGTTTCAACATCAATATGCTGCAACAGTGGTGCTTTCACCATGCTACGGTAGATAGCCGATGTCAATTGATCGAACGGATCATGGAGAACGAACCGTTTCAGTTGTCGATTCTTCGAAAACAATTCATCTATTTTGCCGTTGTTCAATTCATCGACACAAATCAACTCGATTTCTTTCAATCTTTCGAAAATTTGCTTATGCGTACGGCCAAATGAAACCGTCTCCAATCGTAAATACTGTAAATTTTCACACATTCCCAAGGCACGCTTCAAATGATCAGATTCCATTTCGTCGACAGTCAAACGTGATAAGCGGCCGAATAATGGCCGGAATTCGTCCATTGAATGAAGAAACAAATTTAAATTGCTTATTTTCAAAGCTTTCAAAGCTGAACCTTCGGTTGTACAATATTTCAAAATGAGCGATAATACACGATCATTGTGCGCAATACCGATGTCGTTCAAATTAATCGAAATCTCTTTGATGTATATTCCGAAATTGCGAAACAGACTTGCAACCAAAACCATTGGAATGTGATCTGTTGAATATTCGTTTTCTTTCAACCGGTCAATGTCAACATTGGTGAATTGCGTTGAAAAAACTTGTTTGGCATTCAGATTAAATTTGGCACAAGTATCTGCGACAGCACACAGAACACGCAATGAAAAATGTTTGAAAATTTCCATTAAAAGATCGTCGGTGAATATTTTCAGGATGTTTGATGGTGAATCGTGATCTGGAGCCGGATAAATGTCGTCACCGATTACAGCTGTACGTGTAGTTTCTGCGCTCGATTTCTCCCAAAACTCATCATAAAAACCAAAATAAACCGCTTTGGTTTCGTAGATCTTTCCGTCAATTTTGTGCTTTCGCTTGGCGTTGATCGCCGCCACTGATGCCGGTTGTTCGTATTTACACATTACAGCTGTTTCGTCACCAGTTTTGCTGGTGATTCTTAAGAATTTGGGTTTGCCAAACTTACAAAAATAAAGGCAAGCGATTTGGCCGTGCAGGTTGGCCGCCTGGATCGACGAGAGAGTGATGAAATATTGGAAATTTTTTTCTTTTCATTTTTATATTAAATTCATGTTCGATTTACCGGTTGCCGAAGAATTTCAGCGCATTTTTTGATTCCTATGACAAGCGGCGTTGGCACGATTAGATTATCCAGCGATTGAATTTCCGCCATTGTTCTTCTTTTTTGTGTGTGTGTGTGTGTTTTTCTGTATTGTATGACTGTATTAACATCGAACATGAATACTTTCAATTATGACGAATATATTCTTTATTGATTGAAAATAAATTGAGCAAAGATAAGATACCTACTATTTAAATATTAGTCTTCAGTTGACGATTAAAAACGATTTTATATCGTATTATGCGAATTTCTTTTACCAAAATGTGGTTCCTACTGTCTACTGATATTTTTTTTGCAAACTACGCGCAATTAAATGATATTGAAGAGTTGACAGTTGCAATGGAAACCGTTCAGAATGATTTCGAATAAATATGTCACCTAAGCTGACTAAGCATTTTTCCGAGTTTTTCATTGTGATTTGGCATCTCTTTTTAACGATACACATTTTTAATGTGTAAGAATGCAATCCTGCGTATATTTGCCCTCAACTGTTGCAATCGGTTACTCTCTTTTGATATTCTAATGAGCCTTCGATAGGGAATCATCGAGTTCTCAATTATTTTAAAAAAATATTGATTCCATGTATGCCAGTATTTGCTTTACCATACGATTTTCCAATGGTTCAGTATCTGCCTGTCACATTAAAATTTTCTTGTGATAAAGCTCGAACGTAGTAGCAAATCGATGAAATTTACCTTCGCATGAACACAACAGAGCGGAAAATAATTTTGTACAAACAAAGGACATTCGCTAATTCAGACGTATTTTATTTATTCAATAGAGACGATTACATGTTGATGATTTGATTCTCTTAAAATGAGAATACATTTTTTTGTTTAAATGAGAATTGAGGATTAATAATTTTATGGAGCATCTTGGCGCAATATGCTCACACATTCGTCTGTATCACCATATCATTAGCAAGCCAGTTAATGCCATTCACGAACATATGATAGATGCTATATAAGGATTATGATCTTTAACATCCTATTCATCTTCATCTCCATCTTCAATTTCAATTTCATCTTCTTCATCAATATTATGTAGTTTAACATTTAGCCAATGATGATTTCGTTCAACGATATCTTCGAAAACATCCATATTCAAATCAATGTTCAAGCGGAAGCTGTTATCACGTTTCTTAATTCCCACCCAGCATCTCATTGTAATCATTCAAATCGATGACCATATTTTTTTGATTGAACAAACAAAATTTCGATAGTCCTGTCTAGTTTTCACCAATTCTTTGACATTTTCCATATTTAATAGGTTCGAGATGCCACCTAAAAATAAATGTTGTAAATATGGTATTTTCTTTACCATTTTGATGAAGTGGCATACATCGTGGTTGTTTCTTGCATGAATACGAAAAATTATATGTCATCACATTTGAAGAGGTAAACTCTTTTCTTTGTGTGAAATGTCACTCACTCAATTTGATCACATTCACATTCTCTTTTTGAGCATTCGATTTTACAGTTTGATGTTTCCTATTTGGGTGCGCATTTTGTTAATTACTTGGTGTTGCGTCGTTGGCTCTCTTCATATCGCGGTCAGCTCTCGATAAGAAATCAATTTGTACGTCTTTTTCACTCATCATAGTGAAAGTTCTTGTTTTTCCCGAGATATTACTTATCACAGTTATGATATTCCTTCTACTTACCGATTTATTTTTAAACTGATGGCATTTTCCAATCTTAGTCAGCCCATGGAAGGGGTCATTGAATACAGAAAACAAAATAATGTAAAAATGTTTTTATTACAAGTTTATGTTGAGAATTTTCATAACATGAACGTCATTCAAGGTTGTCAGGCATTTGACAAAATGGTTCTTAATTGAACCTGAATAATAATTTAATGTATGAATAAAAAAAATTGTCAAAGTTTTAGAATAAATTCTGAAGCAGGAAACGACGACTTTATTGCCAACGACATTTATGAGATTTTTTTTTAAAAAAAATTTCGTCGAATTGATGCACACATACTGCAGCCAATGAAATCTTCTTCGTCTTCTTCATCTTCATCTTCATCTTCATCTTCATTATATTCATCTTCTTCATCTTCATCTTCATTTTCTTCATCTTCTTCATCTTCTTCATCTTCATCTTCATCTTCATCAATATTCTGTAGTTTAACATTAAGCCAATGATGGTTTCGTTCAACGATATTTTCGGGAACATCCATATTCAAATCAGCGCCCAGAATCTTAATGTCCATTCGGAAGCTGTTATCACGTTCCTTAATCCATCTCAGCATCTCATTATAATCATCCAAATCGATGACCATATTTTTTTGATTGATCAAACAGAATTTCGATAGTCCTGTCGTAGTTTTCACCAATTCTTTGACATTTTCCATGTTTAATAGGCTCGAGATGCCACCAAAAACCAAATGTTGTAAATGTGGCATTTTCTTAACCATTTTGATAAAGTGGCTTACATCAGGGCCACGAATTTCCAATAGACGCAAAGTACGAATATCCACCATTTTCGAAATGCTCTTGGTATTCTTCGCATCCACGACAAGGCTTTTCAACGATATATCATCGATTGAAATTTTTTTTTCGACGAATGAATTTAATAGTTCATTAATCGGCATGTCAAGACAATCCAAACGGAACACTTTCAAACGTTTCAATCGAGCCAATGCCAAAACATTTTGTTCTGAATCCTTTTCTCGCATTCGGATGGCTGGTTCGACTTCTATATGCTCTAAAAGTGATAAATTGCCCATACTTTTATAAGTAATCGATGACAATTGATCGAATGGATCACAGATGACTAAACGCTTTATCTGTTTATTCATGGAAAACAATTCATCGATCTTTTCGTTGTTCAAATCTCTGACACAAATCAATTCGATTTCTTCCAAATGATCGAAAATTTGTTTATGTGTTCGGCCAAATTCAATTGCTTCCAGCTGAAGATATTTTAAGCTCTTACACATACTCAGCAAACGTTTCAAATTTTGAGTGCTCATTTCACTGGCACTCAACTGTGTCAAAGGACCAAATATTGGACGAAATTCATCCATCGAATTTAAGTGAAACTGGAAATTGCTTATTTTTAAGCCAGTCAAATTACAATTTTCAGCTGTACAGTATCTTAACATGAGCGATAATACACGATCATTGTACTCTTCACCGATATCGTTTAGGTTTATGGCAACCATTTTAATATAAAGTCCAAAATTTCTGAATAAACTGGCAATTAAAATAATTGGAATAGGCTCATTCGGTAGATTGTCATCTTTCAACCATACAACATCGATATTGGTGAATCGTGCTGCAAAAACTTTCTTCACATTTCCATTGAATCGTTTACAAGTGTTGGCGATGGCACACAGATCACGCAATGAAACTCTTTCGAAAATTTCCATCAAACAATCGTCATTCAATTGGTTTATGATGTTCGATGACAAATCTTGATCTGGAGCTGGATCTGTATGATAGTTATTGTCATTTTTAATTTCAGTCAATTTTTCATACGTATCAAACAACAGGTGGGCCATTTTTCGTGGGAAGCCCCCCATCACTGCTATTGGCTCATACATCATGCCATTGATGTTTTGTTTGCCTTTGGCCAGTAATACAGTCACCGATGCTGAGTGTTTGTATTCAATCGCAATATACTTTAAGTTATTCAAGTATATGGTCTTCATGGACTCGATAGAACCGTATTGGCTAATGTTTTCAATGATACCAGAACCGCTTGACCAAAAAAATGATAGCTGAAAAAAAAAATTGTTTTATTCATACAAATTATGAATTTCAATAAATGATGGCTTACCGGCATAATGGGAGCCATGATGATTTTTTTTGTTGGAATTTCTTCATTGTCCAGCAATTGCAATTTAATCATGGTGCTTTTTTGTGGTCGAGTTTGACGAAAATGCCGATAATGTTGTTATTTATAATTGATAAATTATTTTCGTTTAGAAAATCGCTTGATTTGTCAACATTTGAAATTTTTATGAATTGTCTGATAAGTTAAAATTGTTTTTATGACGGAAATTTGTTTAATAAGACAGATATATTGAGAACGTGGTTGTTTGTTGCATGAATACGAAAAATGATATGTCATCACATTTGAAGGGCTATTGAAAAAAAGGTGCGCGAAACTTTTTTCTTTGTGTGAAATGTCACTCACTCAATTTGATCACATTCGCATTCTCTTTCTGAGCATTCGATTTTACAGTTTGGCATTTCCTTTTGGGCATTTTGTTAGTTACTTGGTGTTGCGTCGTTGGCTCTCTTCATATCGCGGTCAGTCTTCGATAGGGAATCAATTTGTACGTCTTTTTCACTCATCATAGTGAGAGTTCGGGTTTTTCCTCTCGATATATTACTTATCACAGTTATGATATTCCTTCTTCTCTAGTAGTACTTACCCATTGACTTTTCAACTGATGGCTTTTCCCAATAGTAAGCTCTCAGTCAGCCCATGAAAGCGGTCATTGAATACAAAAAACAAAATAATGTAAAAATATTTTTATTACAAGTTTATGTTGCGAATTTTCATTACATGAGCGTCATTCAAAGTATTCATGCATTTGATAAAATGGTTTTCAATTGAACCTGAATAATAATTTAATGTAGGAATAAAAAAAAAATTGGTCAAATTTTTGAAATAAATTTTGAAGCAGGAATCGATGACTTTATTGTCGACGACATTTATGAGTTTTTTTTTTTAAAGAAAATTCCGTCGAATTGATTCAATCAAGATATCGGTCGCGAAAAGCTGAAAGTACAACTTGATGCATAAACATATCAAACATATCGAACATATCGAAGCCATTGAAATCTTCTTCACTGTCCGTATCGTCGACTTCCATTTCATCACTGTCGTCATTGTCGGAATCCATGTCGGTGCAATTTCCGCCGCACATATCGCAAACATGGTTTTCCACTGAAATTTGCACCCAATTGAGGCTTTGTTCGATCAAAACATCGGTCACTGTCTTTTGACACGATTTGCCATTGATTTCGATATTCAATGGTTGATAGTCTTTACGGCCTTTAACCAATTCTACGATGTCTTTATAATCGTTTGAATTGATGATCAAATCATGAACATCAAACAATTTCAAAGTTGTCAACTTTTTCGAAACTTTAATGATTTCCTTGATTTCATCAATTTCAATATCTCTTTGATTCCATTCAATGACCTTCAACATAGGCATTCCGGTCACTGCTCTGGCCAATTCACCGTCCTCAATACCAAAGATACCATTGGCCAATCGTAAATGTTCGATTGTGTTCATCTTTGATAAACTAGTGGCCGTTTCGGAGTCAAGAGTTAATTTTTGTAGATCCAAATATTGAATTGGTGCCTGAGCGCTAACCAAAGCATCGAACATGTATTTAACTGGTAACGAAGAGCAATTAAGCTTCAAACACTTCAAGTGTTTCAACGTCAAATGGCTGAGTAATTGTTGTACATTTCCTTGGGACTCCTTTAACCGATTGTGAATGCACAACTCTTTAAGATTCAATAAATGAGAACCAATCGTTTTGAAAATTTGTGTTGAGAGTTGTTTTGGCATATTGTTGAGATCCAGCCGTGTGATTTGACTATGATCACGGGCAAATTGTTCGAATACATCATCGTTTAATCCACGAATATTGCATAAAACGACTTCTTCCAATTTGGCAAATGGATTCAAATGAATTTGATCGAAATCCATATGTTTCAATTTTATTTTAGTCAATCGTTGACACACACTGAATAATTTCGAGATGTTGCGATTAATTGAAATGGATTCCATTTGAAGATCGTCCAATTGAGCGAAAACCGGTTGCAATTTTTGAATCAAATGACCTTTGATCGAAAAGTTATGCAATTTTAATGTTTTCAGTGCACTTACAGTCCCCGAACAGTTGGATCCCATCAATTCCAGTGGCAAATCATTTCGTTTTTTGCCGAATTTCTCTTGATGCAAATCGATTGATTTCATAAAATGACCAAAATTACGGAATAAACTCAGCAACATTTTAATTGAAATTTTGCTCGGATATCGACCTTTGGATATGAATTGAATTTTTTGGTTGTTTTTATCGATTATCATGTCGTCATTTATATTTGCAAATCGATGTGAAAACGCAGTTTTTGCGTTTTTTCTGAACGATGTACAAACGTCGGCAACGGCGCATAAGTCACAAAGTGGTAGAAATTTGAATATTTCCAAAATGCAATGATCGTTCAGCATATGAATGATGAGTGATGATTTTGGACGCCATAAATCTGTACTCGCAGATGCTTTTAACATCAAATCATCAATTTTGGGCTGATGCTTAGCATGAGCCACTTTCACCAAAACTTTTTTACCATTTATGATGTGTTGCTGTTTTCCAATGGCCGCTGATGCCGCATTGGATGTTTTGAATTGTAACAACGCAAATGATTTTTGTGCATCAAATTCAATGGATTCAATGGATCCAAATCGCACGAAATAATGACGAATTTGCTTTTCCAACTGATTGAAAAAAAAAATACAATTCGATGAAATTAAACTGATTTGGTGAAATAATCGAAAAATAAAAATAAAAAACGCTGGAAAAACATACCCATGGCTTTACCGGTTGAATATGTATTTTGCGGATGGTAACATTGTTGTTTTTGTCATTTGATTGCAAAGCAGCCATTGCCGTTTGCAAAAATTGATATTTAATCTAAATTCAGAATGGACCAAAATGAGTTACGAAAATCATTCCTAAGGGAAAACAAGAAAAATTACTCTTTACCTGTTTCGACTGAATTGAAAATCAAATTTTATTATTCTAAGGGTCCAGAATATTTCGTTGGTTGCTTTGATGTTTATTTTAATTAAATGAAATGGAATTTTTTTTTCAACAGTCCAAATGAGACGTTCACAACACAAATACTACTTATCAAATTGGTTGTCGGTTAAAATAATAAAACAAAAAGTGTTGTGCTGTCAAATGAATTGTGTTGTTTGTCGTCTCGGGTGTCGTACATTGTCGCATCACCTCCTTTCAATGCAAGCAATTTTTCGGTTTTTGTGTCTCTCTTTCACGCGATTGATAATAATGTGAAATGATGATTTCAATGAAATGACTGACAGCGCGAATAGCATACCAATTACCAATACATTCAAACGCAAAATATTCCGTTTCAGCATTTTCGTCATTTGTGTATGCAAGCGATCGAAGCCGAATTTATTTATGAACCATTTTGAGTTTTTCGTCTAACTTGTGTACAGAAGAAAATATCTTTTTTATTGCCTCTCTTTCATACTTATGTTTACATTGCAATGCTGTGGTCATCGCATTTTCAACATGCTCGGTTTTTGTTGATCAGATTGGCAACGGGGAATTTCATTCGTCTGTCATTTACTAAGAAGCAACTAAACGCTATATGACTTTAATATTTCAGAGGCAAATACCCGGACAATAGACAATTTAGAAAAATGAAGTTTCCATGTTTACAGGACACTAAAATCATTTATTTCAATTAAATTTTTATTAATAATGAAAGCGATTTGATTAGAATATTTGCCATTAGTATATTTCATCACTGTCGTATTTATGTACTTTCAATTTTGATTTCAAGCCATTCGAGACTTTCCATTATCATTCGTTCAGGAACATCTTGATCGAATTCCTGGCAGCGCAACTCAATATTTAATTTCGTCTTCGTCGGGCGGCTTTTCACCGATTTCACAATTGATGTGAATTCATCGGAATCGATGCTATCATCATCGTTTCCATCCAATGTCGTATACATATATTCCAAACTTGGTGCAAATTTTACCAATTCAATAATTAAATCGACGGTTACGTCACCAAATTTTTCCAAAGAAATTGCTTGTAATTGCGGATGTGCTTTCACTATTTCCACAAATAGATTCTCATCATCCCAATTGCCTTCTTCAAAATGTATCTCTTTCAAATGTTCCAGCGATTTAATGGCTTTGACAAAGCTTGAATCAATCTGAAAATTGGTCAAATGCAATTCTTCAATTGGTAATTTTTGCTCTATCAAAACGCCCAGTACTCTGTCAGCAGACAACGAAGAGCAGTTGAGTCCCAATGATTTCAAATTTTTTAATCGTTTTAAGTGATCCAGCATTGAATCAACATACGCTGTTGATATTTCGATGTCGCCCAACAAACAAAATTCCGAAATATCCAAACCGAGATTACGGAAAGCTTTTGGTGTCAATTTACCGGACCACGTATCAATCTTAAGCTTCTTAAGCTGTGGATGTGATTCTAAAAATCGATTCATTATGAAATCGTTTAGATCCGACATTTCTCCAAGGTACAACGATTCCAATTTCGGAAAAACGATCTTTGAAATGCCATCAAAATCAATGTACCCGAGCTGCAAATCGATCAGTTCGTTGCAATTACTCAATAGTTTGGCGACAGTGCCATCGTTGAGTGCCCAAACAACGCGTAACATTTGTATGCGCGAAAAAATTGTTTTCAAACGTTCCACAAATTCTCCCTTTATATTCCAACTTTTAATGATGATTTTTTTGAGCGCAGAAGTAGGTTCAGAACAGTATGTTGCCAACAGGTCCAGAATACGATTTTCCACCACATCATTGAGACCAAAATATACGACAATTGCTCTAATTTCAGGTCCAAAAAGACGGAACAATGACCAATTTCGTATGTTGTTCGTCAGTACAACGGATGCCTTCACCGAAAATACTTTTTGGGCCACAGCTTGAAAATTGTTGCAAACATTGCCAACGGAACAAAGATCCGAAACAGATAAATATTCAAAGATCTCCATCAGACAATGTTCATTCAATTTATTTAGAATGTTGTATGGAGAATCATCTGCGGGCACTTTGAATTCGGGTTGGATGTCAACTGCGCTTGCTGTCACAGTTTTATCGCCGATATTGTGTTTGCATTTAGCGATAGCCATTGTTGCTGATTCAGCGTTGTCGAATTGTACGAATCCAAAACCAAAATCATCTTGTGAGTGATATGCAATGGATTTTACTTCACCAAATTGGCTAAAATATTGCCGAATTGTTGAATCCCACTGTATTAAAAACCAATTTCGAAAAAGAAAAATCAATGAAAATGACCAAAATAAGTCTGAAATGAAAACGAAATTTCTCCAAAACTAACCGAATCATCGACCGGACAAATGTGAATTTTTGTATTCGGTAGTAGATCGTTGTTCTCTTGACGTTGAACTGATGCCATTTTTGTTTCTAAATTAAAAATAGAAATTATTGTTTGACAATTATTGCTTGGAATGAGTCGAGTGTTAAGCATCTTTACCTTCTGATTAAATTTATTTTATTCAATTTAAAATTACTTTAAATATTAGTTATTGATGACGATAAGACACAAAACCTTTAAATATTTTCGGGATTATTAAAACTTATTACAATGAAATGTAAATTTGCGCAGCATGCTTGAGTGAGACTTGCTCTGGCAGCAATGACACTGAATATGGTTTGATTTTGTTAATCTGTTTTATGTTGTGTTTGTATTTTTTCATTGCATCAAATCGGAGTGTGTTGGGCGAAGGGCTACTTGACTCACACAACGGCAGTTATTGTTTATTAAAATATATTTATACTTGTAGATGAGATTTCATTAGATGGGCAAATGACTCATCACATTGGTATTTAATATTCATGCGGCGAAATGAATTCCAAAATTTTGAATACTTAAACTTTGAGCTCATTTATTGGATGTTCGTTATCGATTCGTTCATGGAATCGCATGACAAATAAACATTACATTTTATGTTCAAAGGAAAGATTTTATTGAATTTCATTGTAAAATGAAAAATATATTTTGTTGAGTTGATGATTAAGACGATTAAACGTATACAATGCAGTCCATCGTTTTGTCCACTTTTCAATTGAATTATGAAAAGAAAATATTCAAAATCTGTCGTGATGATGAAATCAATTGGAAAATTCGGAAAAATCGGGATCAGAAAAATAATAACACTCATCGCTGGAGTCATCGGAACTAAATTGATGAAAAAAATGGATACCAAGGCAAACGGCTATTTCGAGACATAATTCGGCTGAAAATCGACTGTGGGTGAAAAGGCCACAAGAATTCAAAATTTAACACAAAATATCGGTTCGCATATTGAGCATTTATTCGTCAAATGATTCTCCATCAACTAAAATCGAATATGTTTATACCTTTTTTTAAAAGTTTATCGAGCATAATCACAGCTACAAGCTATCTAATTCAATTGAGTGAACATGAGCTATATACCTATTTCTTCAATGTAGAAATACAAATAAATCAATTTTAATTGTGGAAGTGCTTTTACCATTTCCAACAATAGATATTTATCATCCAATTTGTCATAGCTGAGGTTTAACCTATTCAAATATATCAAAGACTTAATGCCATTTCACACTCCATCGTGATCCAAACAGGATAAATTCAATTCTTCAATTGGTAATTCTTTATTCCACAAAGAATTGACGAAAGAAAATTCAGGGAAACAGAGGCGAAATGATTTGTATCTCTTCAACCAATTTAATTCATCCAAGTTTGGTGACAATTGAATATTGCCAAATAATTCCAATTTCTCAAAATTCGAATTGAGATTACGGACAGCTTTTGATGTCAGTTTGGTATTCCAATCCTCCGAAAGTATTTTGAGCTGATGATGTGATCATAAAAATTGATCCATCATATAATCTCTCAATTTTGGTGTGCCATAAAAGATCAATTTTTTCAATTTCGGGAATTTCATTTTCGAAATTTGAGCAATGTAAATGCGCGTGAGCTTTAGCTCCTTCAATTTAGTGCAAACATTCGGCATGTTAGCGATGGTTTGATCATTTTTGGCCGCTTCATTTATAGACAACGATGTGATACGTGAAAAAAATGGCTTCAAATGACTCATGGGTTTTCGATTTATTTTCCATTCAGGTATTTTTATCTTGGTGATTATTTTGTTTGTATTTGAACTGAGCGTTGCGATACGATCCAGAACCAAATTGATATCAAGAGAATATGATGAATCGAATTCCAATTCAATCAATTGAATTTCAGTAGTGATAGGCGTAATAGTGGCAACGAAAGATTGCTGTTCATTTTTAGATGTAAATATTGGACGGGTTTAACGAGATCTTTTGCCACTTTTCTGAATTTAATGCTAACGTCGGCAGTTGACAGCATATTGACAATGTTTAAGCATTTGAAAATTTCTCGCAAACGATCTTCATTCAATTCATTGATTGGACAGGCGCCATTCAATCTTTCCGACTTTGACAGACCGCTAGCTGATGGTGTGTGTTTTTGGATGTGAGCCGCCTTAATTTTTACAGTTTTGCCACCAATTTTATGTTTCGATTCAGCAATGGCTGCGGAAGCTGACTCAGCATTCCTGAATTGTACGTACACGTAACCAAATTTCCTTTTCGAATGATATATTTTCCTAAAGAATGAAACAATGAGCAAGAGTTTCTTTGATGGATGGAACTATATTGTTGTTCATTGAGTCTGCAATTGATGTTTTTTTAGGCAAAAAAATTGCGATTTTAATGTGGATTTCATCGGTTGGGAAATAATGATTATTCACTATTTGTTAACCAGGCAAAAAATCATTTGAGTCTTTTTGTTTAAAGAGAGCAATAGAGCCATAACTCAATAAATGTGATGACCAAACTTGAATCAGACCAAACATCGTAATTGGTTCGTTTAGTTTTCTTCGAAATTTTTTCTTCTAAAGTCCGATTTTATACACAATGGATTGGTTTGAAAGAAAGATTTTCAGAAACTTTTCGTCATTTGCATCTTGTTATTGTTGTCGCTTTTGGTAGAAATTAATCTAAACATGGAAAATAATATAATGAAGTAAATGCAATAAATGCAAGACTTCAATTCAAATCATTTAATACAAACCATTTCTCTATCAACACAATATCGCCAGCTTTATGGTAGTTCTACTTTCGGATGTTTGTTTCAAAATATTAAAAATAGCAAATATTTATTTTCATTTTCGCAAATTTTTTATTGGTTGTTAGTCATTAGTTATTATCAAATACTTGATATGAATAACATCAAAAATATTCTGTTGAACCTTTTGGATATCAAAAGTTTTTATTCCCAATTTTTATATATCGTGAATTTTGTTTAATACGATAGAAAATTTGTAGCCTTCCGGTCCATCTTCATTCAACGTGATTTGCCATCGTGCCGTGTCAACAAACTGGGTTGTATTGATATAGAACTGTTCACGCTTATTTTTCGAAAGAAAATGAATTGAAAATGTTGATAGCTTGCGCTGGATGGCGGTTGATGCTAAACATATACGGATTTGTCGGTACTCATACTCTCTTAAAGGAACCCAACGACAAATGAGCCGTAAAACTTCAAGCTTTGCTATTTTATTGCATAGCATTTCCAAATTTGAATTATTCATATGCATTGTGAGGGATTTCAAATTTATGAACTTCTCTATAAATCCATCCGGATAGAAATAAAAACTTCCTGAAAGCACATACATTTCTTCACATTTTTCGGGATGCATAATCAGAGGAACTTTCTTCGCTCTTTCGCATGGGTCGATTAGTTTGATCTTTCCATCATTTAGTTCCAACCTAAATGATTCATGAGAAAAACGACTACAGGTCTGGACTAGCTTCTGAATCTGAGGATTCAATTGCATCGCTAGCAACATGCTATACATTTCCAATATCCAAAAGTCATTTTCAACGTTAACATAGAGTTCTTTAACGTTGGGCAATCGCTGTTCCATATAAATAGCCGATTTTTGTGAATGAATAAACAGACTCTGGAGATCAGGAAATAACGAGTTGAATTCATTGATGGAATATTCAGCGTTATACATTGCAACTTTGTAAACGTTCTTAAGTGGATTTTGCATTAAAAATGGCAAATATTTTCGCACTATGATGGTGTTACGGCTTTGAGTACAAAATTTGTTTGTATATTCGATAATTTTCTCCAATTGACGATCATTCATTGTTGAGTAAGGCTCTATTATCACTTCGGAAAGGAATTGACCAAAATTACGGAGAAATCTTAAACTCTCTTTGCAATTTTCGATCCAAATGTTGCCATATCCGTATAGTTGAATTGGGGGTTTTAGCATTGGCAAATTTCCTTTCGATTCTTCGGAGGGCTCTGGTTCCGTTTTCTTTTCCTTCTCACAAATTACTAAACCTGTCGATTTATATTTTCTTTTGTACACCAGACGGGATGCTTCTCGTGCATCGACGCAAACATAGGCCAGGTTTATCAGATCCGATAAATTCAAATATTTGGCAATGTGCTCCCAAATATCAACACAAAGCACATTCGATTCGTTGTCTTGTTCTAAAATATAGAAATAAATTCATTTCAATTTGCGTTCTTTGCCCGTCAACAAATTTGATTATCAATTCTTACCTTTAGAAGTACTGGCTTTTGATTGGCTTGGGATGTTGTATGGTTGATAACCAACTTTTGTTGTCTTTTCTTTCTTTGTTTTCATGATTTCGAACTGAATAGCTTTGCAAAATTGTACGAATACAAACAGAACGTTTCACTTCAAGGTTATGATTCAAAGTGTGCAATTTCCTGCTGCGTCAAACGGCCACGTTGTTAACAAATGCTTATTCTGGTGAAATTTTTAATCGATTCAAAAAGAAACAGAAACTCGAATGCTGTTATTCTCTTCTAACTTCAACACTTCAACGGAATTGTAGAGCATGGAAATGATGTTATCACATTGTCCTCTTTTAGCTTGTTTGCTTCTCTCCAATTCGCTTCTTTCCGTTTGTGAATATGAACGCGGAAAAACATATACACACACAAGCGATCGTCAAGATAACGTTTACATCGAAATTCTAGAATGTATTAGGACAATAATTGTGACAAAGCCATTATTGTGTATCATAAAAATTCAATGACTAATGAAAGTCAAATTATTAAGAGCCATGCATTCAGCAATATTTCATACATTTTTTCAGGAATCTGCTTATTTTCAATTGGGATATGAAAGAAATTCCAATTTTCACTCTTTTTCCTGTAACATTCTATTATGCATCGGATATGAATTGCATCATTGTGAATGATTATTCACTTTTTGTTCACCAGGCAAAAAATCATTTGTGTCTTTTTGTTTGAAGAGAGCAATAGAGCCATAACTCAATAAATGTGATGACCAAACTTGAATCAGACCAAACATCGTAATTGGTTCGTTTAGTTTTCTTCGAAATTTTTTCTTCTAGAGTCCGATTTTATACACAATGGATTGGTTTGAAAGAAAGATTTTCAGAAACTTTTCGTCATTTGCATCTTGTTATTAATGTCGCTTTTGATAAAAATTAATCTAAACATGGAAAATAAAATAATGAAGCTGATGCAATAAATGCAAGACTTCAATTCAATTCATTTAATACAAACCATTTCTCTATCAACACAATATCGCCAGCTTTATGGTAGTTCTACTTTCGGATGTTTGTTTCAAAATATTAAAAATAGCGAATATTTATTTTCATTTTCGGAAATTTTTTATTGGTTGTTAGTCGTTAGTTATTATCAAATACTTGATATGAATAACATCAAAAATATTCTGTTGAACCTTCTGAATGAAGAAGTTTTTATTTCCAATTTTTACATATCCTGAATTTTGTTCAATACGATAGAAAACCTGAAGTGTTTCGGTCCATCTTCATTCAACGAGATTTGCCATCGTGCCGTGTCAACAAACTGGATTGTATTGATAAAGAACTGTTCACGGTCATTTTTCGAACGAAAATGAATTGAAAATGTTGATAGCTTGCGGTGGATGGCGGTTGATGCCATATATCCACCAATTTGTTGGTACCCATTAGGATGAGTCCATCGATAAATGATGCATAAAACTTGAAGTTTTGCTATTTTATTGCATAGCATTTCCAAATTTTCCCTATACCACACCATTGTGAGGGATTTCAAATTTATAAACTTCTGTATAAATCCATTCGGAGAGAAATCTATACCTCTTAAATCCGCGTCCATTTCTTCCCATTTTTCGGGCCGCATAAGCTGGAGAAAATTCTCCGCACTTTCGTCCTTGTCGATTAGTTTGATCTTTCCATCATTTAGTTCCAACCTAAATGATTCATGAGAAAAACGACTACAGGTCTGGACTAGCTTCTGAATCTGCGGATTCAATTGCATCGCTAGCAAAATGCTATCGTCCATTTCCTTTTTCCGAGAGTACGCATCATTGCCGATATACAGTTCTTTAACGTTGGTCAATCTCTGTTCCATATAAATACCCGATTTTTGTGAATGAATAAACAAACTCTGGAGATCAGGAAATAATGAGTTGAATTCATTGATGGAATATTCACCATTCATCATTACAACTTTGTAAACGTTCTTAAGTGGATTTTGCATTAAAAATGGCAAATATTTGCGCACTATGATGGTGTTACGGCTTTGAGTACAAAATTTGTTGATATATTCGATTGTTTTTTGCAACTGACGATCATTCATTGTTGAGTAAGGCTCTATTATCACTTCGGAAAGGAATTGACCAAAATTACGGAGAAATCTTAAACTCTCTTCGCAATTTTCGATCCAAATGTTGCCATCTCCGTATAGTTGAATTTGGGGAGAGGGGACTACGCCTCTCGATTCTTCGAGAGACATTGGTTCCGTTTTCTTTTCCTTCTCACAGATTACTAAACCTTTCAATTTATACTTTCTCTTGTACACCAAACGGGATGCTTCTCGTGCATCGACGCAAACATAGGCCAGGTTTATCAGATCCGATAAATTCAAATATTTGGCAATGTGCTCCCAAATATCAACACAAAGCACATTCGATTCGTTGTCTTGTTCTAAAATATAGAAATAAATTCATTTCAATTTGCGTTCTTTGCCCGTCAACAAATTTGATTATTAATTCTTACCTTGAGAAGTGCTGGCTTTTGATTGGCTTGGGATGTTGTATGGTTGATAACCAACTTTTGATGTCTTTTCTTTCTTTGTTTTCATGATTTCGAACTGAATAGCTTTGCGAAATCGTACGAATACAAACAGAACGTTTCACTTCAAGGTTATGATTCAAAGTGTGCAATTTCCTGCTGCGTCAAACGGCCACGTTGTTAACAAATGCTTATTCTGGTGAAATTTTTAATCGATTCAAAAAGAAACAGAAACTCGAATGCTGTTATTCTCTTCTAACTTCAACACTCCAACGGAATTGTAGAGCATGAAAATGATGCAATCACATTGTCCTCTTTTTGCTTGTTTGCTTCTCTCCAATTCGCTTCTTTCCGTTTGTGAATATGAACGCGGAAAAACATATACACACAAGCGATCGTCAAGATAACGTTTACATCGAAATTCTAGAATGTATTAGGACAATAATTGTGACAAAGTCATTATTGTGTATCATAAAAATTGAATGAAACCATTAAAAACCATGCATAATTTCATACATCACACAAACCAACCGTTTTCTCAGGAATCTGCTTATTTTTATTTTTGATATAAAAGAAATGCCAATTTTCACTCTTTTTCCTTTAACATTTTATTATTCGTCGGATATGAATTGCATCATTGTGAACTTAATAAAACGTTTCTTTGATGGACGGAACTATACTGTTGGTTCATTGAGTCTGCAATTGATGTTTGTTTAGGCGAAAAATTGCGATTTTAATGTGAATTTTATTGATTTGAAGCCGATTGTCCTACCAAGTTGGGAAATAATGATTATTCACTATTGGTTCACCAGGCAAAAAATCATTTGTGTCTTTTTGTTTGAAGAGAGCAACGGAACCATAACTCAATAAATGTGATGACCAAACTTGAATCAGACCAAACACCGTAATCGGTTTGTTTAGTTTTCTTCGAAATCTTCTCTTCTACAATCCGATTTTATACACAATGGATTGATTTGGAACGAAGATTTTCAGAAACTTTTCGTCATTTGCATCTTGTTATTATTGTCGCTTTTGATAAAAATTAATCTAAACATGGAAAATAATATAATGAAGCTGATGCAATAAATGCAAGACTTCAATTCAATTCATTTAATACGAACCATTTCTCTATCAACACAAAATCGCCAGCTTTATGGTAGTTCTACTTTCGGATGTTTGTTTCAAAATATTAAAAATAGCAAATATTTATTTTCATTTTCGCAAATTTTTTATTGGTTGTTAGTCATTACTAATTATCAAATACTTGATATGAATAACATCAAAAATATTCTGTTGAACCTTTTGGATATTAAAAGTTTTTATTTCCAATTTTTACATTTCATGAATTTTGTTTAATACGACAGAAAATTCGAAGTCTTCCGGTCCATCTTCATTCAACGTGATTTGCCATAGTGACGTGTCAACAAACTGGATTGTATTGATATAGAACTGTTTGCGGTCATTTTTTCCTTCAAAATGAATTGAAAATGTTGATAGCTTGCGGTGGATGGCGGCTGATGTCATATATCTACCAATTTGTTGGTACCCATCATGATCAGTCCAATGACAAATGACGCGTAAAACTTTAAGCTTTGCTATTTTATTGCATAGCATTTCCAAATTTTCCCGAAACCAAACCATTGTGAGGGATATCAAATTTATAAACTTCTCTATAAATCCTTTCGGAGATGAATCAATCCATCTTAAATTGGTATACATTTCTTCATATTTTTCGAATTTTTCGGGCTGCATAGTTTGGAGAAAAATCTTCACTCTTTCGTTTCGGTCGATTATTTTGATCTTTCGATCATTTACTTCAATCTTGAATGATGGATTGCAATGATTACAATCAATCGTGTGTACCAGCTTTTGAATCTGCGGATTCAATTGCATCGCTAACAAAATGCTATCGTCCGTTTCCTTTATCCAATGGCGTTTGTCATAGTCGATATAGAGTTCTTCAACGCTGGGCAATCTCTGTTTCATATATTTACCCGATGTTTCAAAATGAATATGCAGACTCTGAAGATCGGGAAATAATGAGTTGAATTCATTGATGGAATATTCACTGTTCAACATTACAACTTTGTAAACGTTCTTAAGTGGATTTTGCATTAAAAATGGCAAATATTTGCGCACTATGATGGTGTTACGGCTTTGAGTACAAAATTTGTTGATATATTCGATAATTTTCTCCAATTGACGATCATTCATTGTTGAGTAAGGCTCTATTATCACTTCGGAAAGGAATTGACCAAAATTACGGAGAAATCTTAAACTCTCTTTGCAATTTTTGATCCAAATGTTGCGATCTCCGTATAGTTGAATTGGGGGCTTTAGCACTGGCCAATTTCCTTTCGATTCTTCGGAGGGCTCTGGTTCCGTTTTCTTTTCCTTCTCACAAATTACTAAACCTTTCAATTTGTACTTTCTTTTGTACACCAGACGGGATGCTTCTCGTGCATCGACGCAAACATAGGCCAGGTTTATCAGATCCGATAATTCCAATTATTCGGCAATTTTCTCCCAAATATCAGCACAAAGCACATTCGATTCGTTGTCTTGTTTTAAAATATAGAAATAAATTCATTTCAATTTGCGTTCTTTGCCCGTCAACAAATTTGATTATTAATTCTTACCTTCAGAGATGCTGGGTTTCGATTGGCTTGGGATATTATATGGATGATGGCTAACTTTTGTTGACTTTTCTTTCTTTGTTTTCATGATTTTATTGATTTATTTTCGTGAAAATTGAATTGAATGGCGAATAGCTTTGCAAAATTGTACAAATGCAAACAAAACGTTAAACTTTGACTTTATGATCTAAACTGTGCAATTTTCTGCTGCATCAAACGACCACGTTGTTCACAAACGAGTCACTAAGCAAATGCTTATTCTGGTGAAATTATTATGCTGTTATTCTTCTCTAACTTCAACACTTCAACGGAATTGTAGAGCATGAAAATGATGCGATCACTTTGTCCTCTTTTGGCTTGTTTGTATTCTTTCACTCATTCTGTGTGCCTAATTTCATTCCAATCGGACAATATTTATTTTTGGTGGTTTTTGGCAATTTTTGGGTATTTTTCCCTCCCGCCTCATAAGCTTCCGAAAATACCCCACGTGTTTAAAAAATTTGAGCTACCACTGAGCAAAATTTGGGCATCCTCAAGTAACTAATTCTCACGCTACGCCCCAGCTTGGATGATGCAATAGATAGAAAAAAATGCGATTACACTAGCAATAAGTGCTAGCAGCCAACGACGATCACAAATAAAAACTTTTTTTAAATCCTGGGCTCATCAAAACAATCTAGAATAATATTTAAATTACGCAACAGTGATCAAATGAGACTTGATGTTAGGCGGAAGCGATTACGAATAATGTTTGAGTTTTCTCATCTGTCAAATGTTAAATGATATAGTGACATATTCAGAACATTGCATTGTGCGATTTTTGTTCACTCAATCTACTTATGGACCGGATTTCATTGTTCGTGTCAACCAATTCCACCAAAGAGAACGACGAAATGAAGCATTAGTCGTACTCGTTGTTTGTGCGCCTATTTTTTTCGATTGCAAAAAGAATTCAACTTACTCAAGAAAATTCTCAATACTCATACTGTCGTACATTGTCGCATCACCTCCTTTCAGTGCAAACAATTTTTCGGCTTCTTGTGTCTCTCTTTCACACGATTGATAATAATGTGAAATGATGATTTCAATGAAATGACTGACAGTGCGAATAGCATACCAATTACCAATACATTCAAACGCAAAATATTCCGTTTCAGCATTTTCGTCATTTTTGTATGCAGGCGATCGAAGCCGAATTTGTTTATGAACCATTTTGAGGTTTTCGTTTAACTTGTGTATAGAGGAGAATATCTTTTTTATTGCCTCTCTTTCATACTTATGTTTACATTGCCATGCTGTGGTCATCGCATTTTCAACATGCTCGGTTTTTATAGAAGATATCAGAATGGCAACGGCGAATTTTATTCGCCGTTCTCGATAACTTAGAGGCAATTAAACGCTATATGACTTTGATGTTCCACAGGCAAACGCCCGGACAATGGACAATTCAGAAAAATAAAGATTCCATGTTTACAGGACAATAAAATTATTTAATTCAATTAAATTTTTATTTATGATAATAAAACCGAATTTGTAATATTTTTATGATGAGCTGACATTTCAAACGATTTCATTAGAATATTGGCCACTGGTTGTATATGTCATCACTGTCGTAATCATTATATTCATCGTAATCAGAATCGAAAAACATGACGTAGCTGTCATCGCTCCAATAAAATGCATCCGAATCATTATCATCAAAAATTGACCATTCATCATAATCTTCAATTTCGATTTCAAGCCATTCGCTACTTTCGATTTTCATTCGTACAGGAACATCTTGAACGAGTCCATGGCAGCGCAAATCAATTTTTAATTTCGTTTTCGTCGGGCGGCTTTTCACCGATTTCACAATTGATGTGAATTCATCGGAATCAATGCTATCATAATCGCTTCCATCCAATGCCATATATTCCAAAGTTGGTGTAAATTTCACCAATTCAACAATTAAGGCAACGGTTACGTCACCAAAACTATTCAAACGAATTGATTGCAATTGCGGTTGTGCCTTCACTATTTCCACAAATAAATTCTCATCATCCCAATTGCCTTCTTCAAAATGTATCTCTTTCAAATGTTTCAGCGATTTAATGGCTTTGACGAAGCTTGAATCAATCTGAAAATTGGTCAAATGCAATTCTTCAATTGGTAATTTTTGCCCTATCAAAACGCCGAGTACTCTGTCAGCAGACAATGAAGAGCAGTTGAGTCCCAATGATTTCAAATTTTTCAATCGTTTTAAGTGATCCAGCATTGAATCAACATACGCTGTTGATATTTCGATGTCGCCCAACAAACAAAATTCAGAAATATTCAAGCCGAGATTACGGAAAGCTTTTGGTGTCAATTTACCGGACCACGTATCAATCTTAAGCTTTTTAAGCTGTGGATGTGATTCTAAAAATCGATTCATTATGAAATCGTTTGGACCCGTTATTTTTCCAAAGTTCAACGATTCCAATTTCGGAAATATGATCTTTGAAATCCTGCCAAAATCAATGTACGTGAGCTGCAAATCGATCAGTTCGTTGCAATTACTCAATAGTCTGGCGACAGTACCATTGTTGGGTGCATCAACAACGCACAAAACTTGTATGCGCGAAAAAATTGTTTTCAAACGTTCCATAAATTCCCCCTTTATAATCCAACTTTTAATGATGATTTTGTTGAGTGCACAAGCAGATTCAGAACAGTATGTTGCCAACAGGTCTAGAATACGATGATTCACCACTTCATTGGAACCAAAATTTAAGTCAATCGTTTTCATTTCAGGTCCAAAAAGACGGAACAATGACCAATTTCGTATGTTGTTCGTCTGTACAACGGATGCCTTCACCGAAAATACTTTTTTGGCTACAGCTTGAAAATTGTTGCAAACATTGCCAACGGAACAAAGATCCGAAACAGATAAATATTCAAAGATCTCCATCAGACAATGTTCATTCAATTTATTTAGAATGTTGTATGGAGAATCATCTGCGGGCACTTTGAATTCGTTTTGGATGTCAACTGCTCTTGCTGTCACAGTTTTATCGCCGATATTGTGTTTGCATTTAGCGATAGCCATCGTTGCTGATTCAGCGTTGTCGAATTGTACGAATCCAAAATCAAAATCATCTTTTGAGTGATATGCAATGGATTTTACTTCACCAAATTGGCTAAAATATTGCCGAATTGTTGAATCCCACTGTATTTTAAACCAATTTCGAAAAAGAAAAATCAATGAAAATGACCAAAATAAGCCTGAAATGAAAACGAAATTTCTCCAAAACTCACCGAATCATCGACCGGACAAATGTGAATTTTTGTATTCGGCAGTAGATTGTTGTTCTCTTGACGTTGAACTGATGCCATTTTTATTTCTAAATTAAAAATAGAAATTATGGTTTGACGATTATTGCTTGGAATGAGTCGAGTGTTAAGCATCTTTACCTTCTGATTAAATTTATTTTATTCAATTTAAAATTACTTTATATATTAGTTATTGATGACGATAAGACACAAAACCTTTAAATATTTTCGGGATTATTAAAACTTATTACAATGAAATGTAAATTTGCGCAGCAGCGAAAGATTGGGTGAGACTTGCTCTGGCAGCAATAACATTGAATATGGTTTGATTTTGTTAATCTGTTTTATGTTGTGTTTGTATTTTTTCATTGCATCAAATCGGAGAGTGTGATATTTGGATAAGATTGTGTAGTGTGTAGTGTGAAGGGCTACTTGACTCACACAACGGCAGTTATTGTTTATTAAAATATATTTGTACTTGTAGATGAGATTTCATTAGATAGGCAAATGACTCATCGCATTGGTATTTAATATTCATGCGGCGAAATGAATTCCAAAATTTTGAATACTTAACCTTTGAGCTCATTTAATGGATGTTCGTTATCGATTCGTTCACGGAATCGCATGACAAATAAACATTACATTTTATGTTCAAAGAGAAGATTTTATTGAATTTCATTGTAAAATGAAAAATATATTTTGTTGAGTTGATGATTAAGACGATTAAACGTATACAATGCAGTCCATCGTTTTGTCCACTTTTCAATTGAATTATGAAAAGAAAATATTCAAAATCTGTCGTTGTGATGGAATCAATCGGAAAAATCAGAAAAATCGGAAAAGTCGGAAAAATCGGAATCAGAATAATGGGAAGTTGGTTGATGATGTTCATGAGCGGCCATAGCTGTTATAGTTTTACCGCCGATCTTATGTTTTCGTTTAGCGATGGCTGCATTAGCTGATTCGGTGTTGAAGAATCGTATGAATGCATATTTGCCAGGTCCATAGCCCTCATTGAATCTAATGGTTTTTATTTCACCGAATTTGCTAAAATATTCTCGAATAGCCGATTCCATCTTTATTAACAAAATAAACAAGAAGTAAATGATAACAAAATTAGAATCAGGCACAATGCCACATCTTCCAATGCAACCTTACCGATTCATCGACCGGACGAATGTGAATCTTTGTCATTGGAACTTTATCGTCCTCTTTAATTGACGTCATTGTTCCATCAAAACAAATGTATATTTAAACGATATTCGAATTAAAACGTATAGACTGTTGAACACTTTACGCCTTTCTGTTGGAACTGCGTTTTTCTTGGGTGAGATGATGTTATTTGCCAAAGATGTGACGATATGAAGTGGTGACGAGCACAAACAAAAACTTTGAATATTTTCGGGCTTCGTAAAAATAATTAAACGTAAATTTGAATAGTATGGATTGAATGAGACTTGATGTTGGGCAGCAGAGACAATGAATGTGATCGCAGTATGCTCATTTGTAAATTTTATTATTGTGTTGTTTATATTGAACATTGCATCGCATTGTATGGTGCGACATTCGAATTTGATTGTATGGTTACTGGTACCATACAACGACATTCGAGTAATACACAAAGATTATTTCAATGTAAACAGGATTTCGTTTGTTTGTGTAAGCCTTTTCCACCAAAAAGAGCGAAGTGATGACACAATCGCTCATAAAATCAGCCGCTGTGGTTGACATGACTTACCATACAATGATATGTTATACATATAACAATTCTTCGCAATTCCATTTGAAAAAAGACACAGAATAATATAGAAAATAAACAATGAAATGTATTTTTGATGCAATATATTTACATAAATAGTTTAATTTATTTCAAAAAAAGAATGATGAAGAATAATGAAAAAAATGTAATTTGTTCAGATGATGATTAAGATATTAAGGAAAGCAACGTTTCGATCGAAGGCAAAAAGGTAAAGTAATCGGTAACATCGAATTTGAGCCATTCTCGGCTTTTCTTTCTCAATAGTTTTGGAACTTTTAACTGACATCCGCAGCCCGACAAAACGACTCTCAATTTGGTTTTATTTGAACGACGTTGAACCAATTCAAGAATTGATTCAAAATCTTGTGAATCGATGACCACACCATCTTCTCGATTCAATTTGATATATTCCAGTTTTGGCGCCGATTTGACCATTTCCTTGATTCGCTTGATACCTATTTCTTTGCGGTAGTCATCCAAATCAATATATTTTAATTGTGGAAGTGCTTTTACCATTTCCACCAACAGGTCATTATCATGTGAATTGTAATCGGTGAGCCATATTCTTTTCAAATATTTCAAAGACTTAATGTCATTGATAATGGTTCCATTGAGATGCGAACCGGATAAATTCAATTCTTCAATTGGCAATCTTTTCTTTGCCAAAGATTCGACTAAAGGAACCGAATAAGAATAGAGGGCAAGTGATTTCAAACTTTTCAACCCATTTAGTTCATTCAAGTTTGGTGACAATTTAATATTGCCAAATAATTCCAATTTCTCAATATTTGAATTGAGATTACGGACAGCTTTTGACGTCAGTGTGGTATTCCAATCCATTGAAAATGTTTTGAGCTGACGATTTGATGATAAAAATTGATCCACAATATTATCTCTCAATTTTGGTGTATTACAAATTTCAAATGTTTCCAATTTCGGAAATTTGATTTTTGAAATTTGGGCAAAGTTAATGTACGAGAGTTTTAGCTCCTTCAATTCAGTGCAAACATTCAGCATTTCAGCGATGGTTTTATCATTTTTGGCCTTACCATCTATGGACAACGTTGTGATACGTGAAAAAAGTTGCTTTAAACGATTCACGAATTTTCGATTTATTTTCCATTTACGGATTTTGATCTTGGTGAGTTTGCTGTTTGGATTTGAATCGAGCGTTGCGATATAATCTAGAATCAAATTGATTCCATAACAGCTGAATAAACCGAAATCCAATTCGATCGATTGAATTTCAGTCGCGAATAGACGTAAAAGTGGCAACGAAATTTCGCTGTTCATTTTTAAATTTAGATATTGAACAGGTTTGACGAGATCTTTTGCCACTTTTCTGAATTTGTTGCAAACGTCGGCAGTTGACAGCAGATCGGCAATGTATAAGCGTTTGAAAATTTCTCGCAAACAATCTTCATTCAATTTATTGATTGGACTGGCGACATTCAACTTGTCCAACTTTGACAGACCGCTTACCGATGGTGTTTTTTGTTGGCTGTGAGCCGCCTTGGCTTTCACAATTTCATCACCAATTTCATGTTTCGATTCAGCAATGGCTGTGGAAGCTGACTCAGCGTTGTCAAATTGTACGAACGCGTAACCAAATTTTTTCTTCGAAAAATAATATGCAATGGACTCCACTTTCCCGAATTGACCAAAATGTTGTCGAATAGCTGGATCGAACTATATTAAAAATATTATCGGAAGAAATTGTGGAAATCAGAATGATAAATGCATAATTCTCACATACGAACTTACCGATTCTTTGGCCGGACAAATGTATATTTTCGTCATTTCACCATTGTTGATTGCTTGAAAACTTGTCGACGCCATTTTCTTTTCTGAATGAATACAAAAGATTGTTGTGAAATGATTCTTGTTTTAAATGTGATTGCTAACCATTTAACTTTTTACCTCTGGAAGTTTTTTTTTCTTATTTGAAATACAATTTTCTTTGATGATGCAATAGAATTTAACGAAAATACGATTACGCAAACAATGAGTGTTAGCAGCCAATGACGACGGCAAATAAAAACTTCCGAAAATTTCTGGACTCAACAAAACAATCTAGAATAATATTCAAATTACGAAGCAGTGATCAAATGAGACTTGATGTTAACCGGTGTTGACTACGAATGAGGTTTGACTTTTTTTATCTGTCAAATGTTAAACATTGCATCTCACCACATTGTGCGATTCTTGTTCACTCAATCAACTTATGAACAGGATGTTATTGTTTGTGTGAATAAATACCACCAAAGAGAACGACAAAACGAATCATCAATCGTACTCGTTGTTTGGGCGCCTAAGTTTTTACTCGACGAAATACTCAACGAGTTTTTCGAATATTTTCATGAATCGAATCAAATTTTATAATGATGCGAATTCATATTTCAAAAGTATTTTATTCGACAGTGGAAAGAAACCAACGATTATTTGTTATTGTAATTTTGCATCAACGCAAATGTTTTTCGCTTTTTATTAAAAATTCGTTTATGCGTTTGAAAAAAGATTTCATTTGAAAAACAATCACATTATTATTTACGTTGTACTGATGATGAAATGAGACCCTTTTTGAGCCATGGTGCTTTACCACCAGCCTGAATTCCATCCGGAGCTACTTGGCCAACCGTTACTGGCCCAGCATTAATTCCAACCGCTGTTTCCACCGTTCTATTCAGAAGAGCTGCCTGGCCGCGTATTCCAACCTAATGAATTAATCTGAAATAGAATTTTAATCTGCGATCCTATATCAAAAGCGTTCGATATGCAGTCTGAAAATTGATTTCGTTGGATACTTGCATTTCCTTGAACTCATTCAAAGATTTCAGTTAAAAGGGGCTTCAGAACAAAGTTCGATGAACGCTACAATTAAGACAATTTGAACTCGTATAAAATAAATAAATTCTTTTGTACTCGATGAGTAACTTGGTTTCCATCCAGCATATCAACTGAGATCCCAACCTTATATCCAAGTGACTTACCGAAGAATAACAATGGTTTGCAATTCCATTTGAAAAAAAAACAGAATAATATAAAAAACAAACAAAGAAATTTATGCTCGATACAACATATTAAAATAGTTTAATTGATTTGAAAAAAAAAGAATTATGAAAAATTAAGTAAAAAATATAATTTGTTGAGATGATGATTGGCAAGATTTGGTGGATGCAAAGCAAACCATCTTTCTGTCCGCTTTCACGATTTATCATGCAAATATTGAGAATAGCTCCGTTTTATATGTCATCACTGTTGGAATGAAGATGGAAGTCAAAGAGGTGCTCCCTACCCGTAACATGGAATTCGAGCCATTCTCGACTTTCCTTTTTTAATATTTGGGGAATTTTTATCTGGCATCCGTTGCCTGACAAAAAAATTGTCAATTTAGTTTTTTTTGGACGGCGTTGAACCATTTCAAGAATTGATTCAAAGTCTTGTGAATCGATGACCACACCATGTTCTTGATGGAATTTGATTAATTCCATTTCTGGTGCCGATTTGACCATTTCCTTGATTCGCTTGATACCAATTTCTTCACCGTAGAGATCCAAATTAATAGATTTCAATTGTGGAAGTGCATTTACCATTTCTACCAACAGGTCTTTATCATGTAATTTGCAATGGGCGAACTTTATTATTTTCAAATAATTCAAAGACTTAATGTCATTGATAACGGTTCCATTGAGATCCGAACCGGATAAATACAATTTTTCAATTGGTAAGCCTTTCTTTACCAAAGATTTGATTGAAGAGAACGAAAAGTAACCGAAGGCAAGTGATTTCAAACTTGTCAACCCATTCAATTCATCCAAGTTTGGTGACAATTCAATATCGCCAAATAATTCCAATTTCTCAATATTTGAATTGAGATTACGGATAGCTGTTGACGTTAATTTGGCATTCGTAAACAACGAAAGTTTTTTGAGCTGACGATGTGACGTTAAAAATTGATCCACCATATCATCTCCCAATTTTGGTGCATCAAAAATGAGCAATGTTTCCAAATTTGGGAATTTCATTTTCGAAATTTGAGCAAAGTTAATGCGCATGAGCTTTAGCTCCTTCAATTCAGTGCAAACATTCAGCATTTCAGCGATGGTTTTATCATTTTCGGCCGCATCAGTTATGGACAACGATGTGATACGTGAAAAAAATGGCTTCAAACGATTCATAAATTTTCCAACTATTTTCCATTTGCGAATATTGATCTTGGTGAGTTTGCTGTTTGGATTTGAACCGAGCGTTGCGATACGATCCAAAACCAGACTGATGTCAATTATTTCAAGATAATAAAATGTTGAATTGAAATCCAATTCGATCGATTGAATTTCAGTAGCGAATAGGCGTAAAAGTGGCAACGAAATATTGCTGTTCATTTTTAAATTTAAATATTGAACGGGTTTTATGAGATCTGTTGCCAATTCTCTGAATTGGTTGCAAACGTCGGCAATTGACAGCAGATCGACAATGTTCAAGCGTTTGAAAATTTCTCGCAAACAATCTTCATTCAATTTATTGATTGGACAGGCGACATTCAACTTTTCCGGCTTTGACAGACCGCTAACCGATGGTGTTATTTGTTGTCTGTGAGTTGCCTCAACTTTTAGAGTTTTGCCACCAATTTTATGTTTCGATTCAGCAATGGCTGCGGAAGCTGACTCAGCATTCTTAAATTGTACGAACGCGTAATCAAATTTTCTTTTCGGATGATATGCAATGGATTGCACTTTTCTAAATTGACCGAAATGTTGTCGAATAGCTGGATCCAACTATATTAAAGATATAATCGAAGAAAATGGCGGAAATCAAAATGATAAATGGCATTTAATGCATAATTCCCACATACAAACTTACCGATTTTTTTACCGGAAAAATGTAAATTCTCGTCATTTCACCATTGTTGGTTGCTTGTGAATTTGTCGACGCCATTTTCTTTTCTTAATGAATACAAAAGATTGTTGTGAAATGATTCTTGTTCAAAATGTAATGGCTAAGCATTTTGCGTTCTACCTTTGGAATAATAAAAATAATCTCAATAGAATTAAACGAAAATGCGCTTGCAAAAGCAATGAGTATTATCAGCCATCGACAGCCGCAAATAAAAACTTTTGGAAATTTCTAGACTCAACAAAACAATTTAACATAAAATTCAAATTACGCAGCAGCGATCAAATGAGACTTGATGTTAGGCGGTGTCGAGTTCGAATAAGCTCTGAGTTTTCTCATCTGTCAAATGTTAAACATTGCATCAATTCGCATTGTGCGACTCTTGTTCACTCATTCAACTTATTAACAGGATTTCATTTTTCGTGTGAACCAATTCCACTGAAGGGAACGACGAAATGAATCATCAATCATATTCGTTCTTTGTGCGCCTATGTTTTTCGATGGTTAAAAGAATTCAACGTACTCAAAAAAATACTCAACGACTTTTTCAATGATTTCCAAGAATCAAATCAAATTTTGTAATGATGCGAGTTCATATTTCAAAAGTATTTTATTCGACAGTGGAAAAAAACTAACAATTATATTGGTTATTATAATTTTGTATTAACGCAAATGTTTATTGCTTTTTATTAAAAATTCGTTTATGCGTTTGAAAAAAGATTTCATTTGAAAAACAATCACATTGTGATTTACGCTGTACTGATGATGAAACGAGGTTCTTTTTGAACCATGGTGCCCTTTTTCACCACCATCCCGTACTTGAAATAAATAAATTCTTTTGTACTCGCCAAATGAGTAGCTTGGTTTCCATCCAGCATACTAACTGGGCTTCCATACTTTTATTCAAGTGACTTAGCATACAATATATTATTAATATATTATTATTATTAGCATTGTTATAACAATGGTTCGCAATTCCAATCGGAAGAACAGAATAATATAGAAAATGAACAAAGAAATGTTTGTTCGAAACAACATATTAAAATAGTTTAATTGATTTGAAAGAAAAGAATTATGAAAAATAAGGTAAAAAATTTAATATTTTGAGTTGATGATTTATAAGATTTGATGCATGCAATGCAAACCATCCTTTTGTTTGCTTTCACGAATAATCATGAAGATATTGAGAGAAGCGCCGTTTCACATGTCATCACTGTCGGAATCATACTCGTCGGAAAAGTCGTAATCGTCGGAATCGGATCCAGGATCGGAATAGGAATCGAAATCATTGAAGCCTAAGTAGTTGTTATAATCGTCAACATCGAATTCGAGCCATTCTCGACTTTTCTCTATCAATGTTTTCGGAACTTTTAACTCACATGCGTCACCCGACAAAACGACTGTCAATTTGGTTTTATTTGGACGACGTTGAACCGATTCAAGAATTGATTCAAAATCTTGTGAATCGATGACCACACCATCTTCTCGATGGAATTTGATATATTCCAGCTCTGGTGCCGATTTGACCATTTCCTTGATTCGCTTGATACCAATTTCTTCACCGTAGAAATCCAAATTAATCGATTTCAATTGTGGAAGTGCTTTTACCATTCCCACCAACAGGTCATTATCATCCAATTCGTCATAGCTCAGCTTTAACTTTTTCAAATGTTTCAATGACTTAATGTCATTGATAATGGTTCCATCAAGATCCGAACCGGATAAATCCAGTTCTTCAATTGGTAAGCCTTTCTTTGCCAAAGATTTGATTGAAGAGAACGAAAAGTAACCGAAGGCAAGTGATTTCAAACTTGTCAACCCATTCAATTCATTCAAGTTTGGTGACAATTTAATATTGCCAAATAATTTCAATTTCTCAATATTTGAATTGAGATTTCGGACAGCGTTCGACGTCAGTGTGGTATTCCAATCCATCGAAAGTGTTTTGAGCTGACGATGTGATGATAAAAATTGATCCACCATATTATCTCTCAATTTTGGTGTTTCAGAAATGATCAATGTTTCCAATTTCGGGAATTTGATTTTCGAAATTTGGCCAAAGTAAATGTACGTTAGCTCTAGCTCCTTCAATTCAGTGCAAACATTCAGCATTTCGGCAATAGTTTTATCATTTTTGTCCGCTTCATTTATAGACAACGATGTGATACGTGAAAAAAATGGCTTCAAACGATTCACGAGTTTTCGATTTATTTTCCATTCAGAGATGCTGATCTTGGTGAGTTTGCTGTTTGGATTCGAACCGAGCATTGCGATATGATCTAGAACCAAATTGATTCCATAATCACTGAATAAACCAAATTGTAATTCGATCGATTGAATTTCAGTCCCGAATAGGCGTAATAGTGGCAACGAAATATTGCTGTTCATTTTTAAATTTAAGTATTGAACAGGTTTGACGAGATCTTTTGCCACTTTTCTGAATTGGTTGCAAACGTCGGCAGTTGACAGCAGGTCGACAATGTTCAAGCGTTTGAAAATTTCTCGCAAACAATCTTCATTCAATTTATTAATTGGACAGGCACCACTCAACTTTTCCGACTTTGACAGACCGATAACCATTGGAGTTTGGCGCAGTGGACCCCAGGCAATGTCTAATTGTTGGAAAAAGTTGTGCCAATAAGTCTGGCGGGATCCAAAGATTGAAGGGGCGACATTGGACTTTTGTGGTTTTGACGGACCGCTAGCCGATGGTGCTTTTTGTTGGTTGTGAGCCGCCTTAGCTTTTACAGTTTTGCCATCGACTTTACGTTTAGTGTCAGCAATGGCTGCAGTGGCTGATTTTTGTGACTTCGACAGGCTGCTCACCGATGGTACTTGCTGTTGTTTGTGAATCGACTTAGCTTTCACAGTTTTGCCACCGACTTTATGTTCAGGCGCAGCAATGGCTGCAGTGGCTGATTTTTTTGGCTTCAACGGATTGTTAGCCGATGGTATTTGCTGTTGGCTGTGAGCCGCCTTAGCTTTTACAATTTCATCACCAATTTTATGTTTCGATTCAGCAATGGCTGCGGAAGCTGACTCAGCGTTGTCGAATTGTACGAACGCGTAACCAAATTTTTTTTTCGAATGATATGCAATGGATTGCACTTTTCCGAATTGACCAAAATGTTGTCGAATAGCCGGATCGAACTATATTTAAAATATATTCGAAAGAAATGAAAAAAATCAGAATATTGAATGCATAATTCTCACAAACGAACTTACCGATTTTTTGACCGGAAAAATGTAAATTTTCGTCATTTCACCATTGTTGATTGCTTGAAAACTTGTCGACGCCATTTTCTTTTCTAAATGAATACAAAAGCTTGTTGTGAAATGATTCTTGTTTAAAATGTGATGGCTAAGCATTTTAAGTTTTACCTCTGGAAGTTTACTTTTCTTATTGGAAAAACACTTTTCTTGGATGATGCAATGAAATTTATCGAAAATGCGCTTGCTATTGCAATGAGTATTAGCAGCCAACGACGACCGCAAATAAAAACTTTTGAAAATTTCTGGACTCAACAAAACAATCTAGAATAATATTCAAATTACGCAGCAGCGATCAAATGAGACTTGATGTTAACCGGTGTTGACTACGAATGAGGTTTGACTTTTCTCATCTGTCAAATGGTAAATGACATAATGACATATACAGAACATTGAATCACTCCGCATTGTGCGACTCTTGTTCACTCATTCAATTTATGAACGAGATTTCATTGTTCGTGTGAACCAATTTCTTCAAAGAGAACAACGAAATAAATTATTTATCGTATTTGTTCTTTGTGCGCCTTTGTTTTTCGAAAACGAAAAGAATTCAACGTACTCAAAAAAATACTAAACGACTTTTCCAATGATTTCGAGGAATTGAATTAAATTTTGCTATGATGCGAATTCATATTTCAAAAGTATTTTATTCGACAGTGGAAGAAAACAAACGATTATTTGTTATTGTAATTTTGCATCAACGCAAATGTTTATTGGTTTTTATTAAAAATTCGTTTATGCGCTTGAAAATAGATTCCATTTGAAAAACAATCACATTATTATGTACGTTGTACTGATGATGAAATGAGACCCTTTTTGAACCATGGTGCTCTACCACCAGCCTGAATTCCATCCGGAGCTACTTGGCCAACCATTACTGGCCCAGCCTTTATTCCATCCACTGTTTCCACTGCTCCATCCAGAAGAGCTGCTTGGCCACGCATTCCAACCTGATAAATTGATGAGGAATAAAATTCAAAATTGCGATTCTATATCAAAAGCATTCGATATGCAGTCTGAATTTCTTTTTTTCTATACTAGCATTGCCTTGAACCCATCCGAAGATTTCAATGAAAAGAGGCTTCAGAACAAAGCTCAGTTTACGCCACAATTTTGCACTCGTATCAAATAAACTAATTCTTCTGTACTCACCAGATGAGTAGCTTGGTTTCCATCCAGTAGAGTAGCTGGGCTTCCAACCTGATGTCCAAATAACGAAACAAAAACGAATAAATCATTGTTTAATCTCAAATATAAATTATCGCAAGAATCGTACCGCTTGACCAACCGCTGCTTGGCCATCCTCCACTCGACCAGCCACTACTGGGCCACGCTGGTGCTGCTACAACTTTAATCACTTTTACTGGTGTATGCGCATAGCCTCCTCCATAATTCCATCCGGACCCTTTGAGAAATTTGAAGAATTTTTCCAATCAATTTATTATTTATGACTATGGATTTCAAAAATTGCCTACCAGATGAGGGCCAACCCGATGACCATCCACTGTTGATAACACCAGCAGAAACGCAAGCCAACAATGCAGCAACGACAATTAAAACCTGCAAAACATAAGGCACCAACCAACACATCATTAATTACAATGAGAAAATAGTAACAATAGAACAATCGAAATAGGAAATCAGTCCATTCAATTAAATCAATCTTTGAAGCAATATATAAATATTGTCACTGCACCCATTGTTTATTCATTGATTGCGTGCTTATTATTGAATATGAAAATGACGGCTTCCGAGCATAATTTCACACTCTTCACTTTGTTTTAATTTCAATCATTCAATTTAATTCAATTCACGGAGAGCTGCTACTTTTCGTGGAAATCGTAACACTGATTTTCTTAAATAAATGAATCCAACCGAATTATATTACAAGTTACAATTATTTACCTTCATGTTGATAGTTTTGCGCCAGAAAATAAACTGATGATTTGATCGAATGGTGATGCTCAATTTATACCAATCTTTGCGGTACGAAAAAAAACGATTTTGTTTTTTGCAAACCATCGTGAGTGATGGGTATGAAATTTAAATTACCGTAGAGGGGATTGATGGCACGTCGCAATCATTATGCTACGCGATTCGCATTTATTTATTTATTTTTCCATTTACAGCATTTTTTTTCCTGTTTTTGCCTCAGGTTCAGTTGTTCATTCAGAATGTTATTGCACTTACACTTTCGTCATATTCGGTACACTACTCATCCGTTTATAAAATGTTCTGCGTCAAACGAAGGTGATTCATAGTTTGAAAACCCACGATACGGGAAGACATAATTATTCTTTTTTTTTGGTCATTCAAAGCTTGAGTTCTGTTGTTTTTATTCTTGATCTTGCATTGCATTCAAAATCTGAATCTTAATTGAACAATGATTGATGGATTTTGATCATCGCAATTGGCATCGTCGAGACTGTCATTATCGATTTAAGATGAACAAAATTAAATAATTAAAAACCATTAACTCGTATGCATTTGATTTTGAATTCGATGATTTGATTTTATTCGTTTTTTTCTAATGGATGCGGAGGAGAGAAAAAAGTGAGAAGTATTGCAAGGTTATTAGAGAATATTCAATTTATTTCAAAAACAGATGCCCATCCAACCAAACAATTTCATTCAGTCTGCTTCTCTTCATTTGAATATTTCGTCGGAATCAAGGCCGCGAGCGATTAACAAACAACAATCAAATTGCTGTTGTGTTTGATTGCAGCCTTTGCCGGGTGTTAATTTGCTTAAAATTTTAATAGACTTTAAAATGCTTTTGCTAATACAACTGAACTCTCTATCATTTGGTTATTGTTTAACGCTATATAATTCCATAGGCTAATTGTGTCACCTTAAATGCCAAATAAATCATGTCATTGTTCATATTCAAATTTTCTATAAGCCTTCGTTGTCACTTTTATCACAAAAGCATGGTTTAGGCGCTCTTTTATGATTTAAATTAGATTACAAATAAGATGTTGTTGATATCTGTTTAGGCCCTGATGGTATACCACTTAATTATTCATGACAACCGTGTGATGTTGTAAATTAAATGGGCGATTGTCCAATTGTTCATGCATTGGATTTAATACTGTTTTGGTCTCAATTACGATACAAATATAACGACAGGTTGTGTCCGAAACAAATTTTCTCAACCTGATGCCTGTATACTGTTGAGTTTTTTCTTCGAAAAACACCAATAAAAAGTCCATCGCTTCAACCAAGCACATTAGCATTTTGATCTGATGGTTCCCTCATCGTTTGGTACGAATTCCGTACTGTGCACTGTGCATGAGCTCGTATTATGATCGGCAAACATAAAAAGATGAACTGCAACACACCTTAAATGGGAAATGTGACCAAAATAAACAAATTCTTATCATGCAATTGATCATTACAAGAAAAAAAACACCAAACAGCACATGGCTATAAAGTCGATTCATGAGACGATGATGGCAACGACTTCCAAAAATGTTTAATGTGTAACTTAAGCGAAGCGTAACGTGCAATTCAAAAAACTCAGCTTTATGTAATTGAAATGATTTGCTCTTTGTTTTGTCGTCGCTCAAAATTCGGCAGCTGAAGTTCAATGTCATTTTACTTCAACGGAATTGGAAATGACTGGTAAAGTGCGGATTCGGAATTTATTGTGCGTAAATTAATTGGATCATTATTAATTTTAATTTATGTTTGTGGGTAAAATGATAGACGAGCCTCTGAGAACGGAACATCAAATCGCTCGATAATTAAACGAAATTCATCATTCCAAAAACACCGTCCGAAATCGTTTGAGCAATAACATTGCCCCTAAATAAACATTTGATCGCTTCATATAAAATAATGAAATCTTGAAAATATAATTATTCAACAGTTATAGCCATAAAGTCAGCCAAAACATGAGTGTGCACTGAAAACAATTCGAAACCCATCAAGGTAATTCAGATAATTTGAAAATGTATCCGAAACTCACATTCAAATGAATCGTAATTCTCTGGCTGCGATGCAATAAAATTGTATGCATCTCTTGAATGGTCGGATTGTGATCATTATTGTTGCTTAAACTTAGATTTTGGTGAATAGATAGATGTATGTAACACGTAGCCATCGGCAAACGGGTATCCACGTGGTAACGCATAAGTGATTTTCTTGTTTATCTGATATCGTTATTTCTTGTTTTCATTCATTTTCATCGTCTTCGTTGACGAACATTCTGTTGAAATGACGACGATTGCATCAGATCAACCAAGTTAATGCATCCGATCTTATATTTACGATTTACAAACAACTGCAACACTCAAACAATCCATTGCATGCAAATATTTTTTCAACACTTTGTTGATTTTAGGTCGATATTATAACAGAATTTGAACTGTTTTTCAGCGAATGTGTTTTGACACCAGATACCCGTTTTTCGAAAAAAAAAAAAAACTAGGCAAAAATTCAGTACAAAACTTGTGAAGAATCGTCAGCATCGAAGACGACCGTTCAATTCCGAAAAAAAACAAAATGTTGTTATTGTGATATCAAGTGATATCGAATTGCTGTGCAAATCATAAATGTTTATTATTACAATTGGACTCGAGGTATTCCACCTCGTACCAAAATGAACTTGTTCCGCATGAAAAATTATTCCAAAAAATTCGTATTCATCGATTTGGAATTAAATGGTTTGGTTTTTATATTTTTAGATATTTTACGATCAATATTCGTTGATTATACGAACATTATTACTCAATTGATGTTTACGCACATCGATTCGAAAGCCGTTTGCCTTATGCGTCGCTATTTTAATCTCTTAATGAAATTGTACCATCGAATCGATTTGGCTGTTTATCTTTTTGCCGGGACATTTGCATTGAGATGTGATGACAATAATAATAAATAATTTACGTGAAATCGGTACAAGTTTTGTGGTCTGTGGGATGTGAAATATTCTTCCGTAATAATAATATATTCTTGAAGATCGAAGCAAAAATTTAGACGAATTGTCATATCTTATGACGGCCTCCGATGAACATAATCCGTTAATGGATTTTGAGCAATGACAATATTTGCTTTTATTGAAAGATTGATTGCTTCAAATACCACGACAAAACATTCCCACAATGATCAAAGAACAAATCAATATTTTTATTTTTTGATTTTTCATCAAAACAACGATCGAATCTTCGTTTTAAATGCGTACATTTTGACAACAAATTCGAATATAAAATAAAGAGAAGAAGGTCAGAGTGAACAATTGTCCAGCCGGCCGACGAAGCAATATTATGTGAACGCGCATCATCACAATGACGAGCCAACAAAAATGCTATCGGAAACAACAATGATGCCATTACCGCACCGTAAACAAATAAACTAATAAAAATTAAAAGAAGTGTAAAACTGGTGAACTATCCACTATTCACCAGCTGAGTTACATTGTTTTGTACTTCAATCTACAATCGTTGAATGAGTGTTGTCTATTCCTCGCAAACATTCCGTCGAAAGACAAACACAATCAACAATTAATTGCTATGCAATCGCGTTTACCATTTCTCTAATGGACAATTTTCAGTTCGGTCGAAATGTTTTAATATTCGCATCGGTTGTTGAGAAGTTCTTTGCTTGCTAATAATAATAATGTTGTTTGTATGTTTTCACCATGTAATGATTGCATAAGAATGAACGCGTGACAAATAATACAGACATTTGGCATTCTCATAAAAAGAAGTGTTTCGTTGTTGTAAACAATTATACCAGATTTTAACGCAATAAAATATATAATGAACACAATTTCGTCCGAAGACGAGTTAAAATTGAACTTTTCTATTCTCGATTCTGAGGCAAGCGATAATGATGGAGCATTTAATGCAATGCATTTAATTGAACACGATTCTTGGTGTGTTTTTTTCTTCAGAAAGTATTTCATAATCTTCGTAAGCGAAACGAACGCTTCTTTCTCGTTGCAGTTTGCATGTTATAAAAGTGGGTCGACGGGAATTAGCAGTCTGTTGATTTTGAAAGTGAATTTTTTTCGGACGAACAACAACAGGATGCTGATGTTTTAAAGTTCAATTTGTCTTCGCAACGATATGACTGATGATTGCAATTGTTTTGATAAATCGATACAATCATGCGTACATGAATATTCATACATCATTATTATTGATAAATAAACTGCATCATAATTGGTATTTCAACATTTTCCATATATGCGGAATAAACACGCAAGTATTATTGCCGATCGACGACCGACATCGTTCCATGAAAATAAATACCAATTGAAATAATTATTATTATTATTTTTATTATTGAGCATTGAGGTTGGATCATTTCATGGATTTTGTAATGAAAATTCGAAAAGCAGACAAAATTCTGTTCTACAAATTAAGTTAATCGAATCGCGGTAACAAGACAAAAATAAAAACACAAAATTCCAATGATTTTTGAATCGCATTGGAAATAAATTGATGGAAAATATGAAGATGTTTTTGTGCAAAAAAAAACCTACCAATCGATTGACGGCTGAAACCACCTTCTCACATTGGACACAATTTCGAGTCAAAATTCAAATTAAAATCAGCTTTAATCGTAGTGGCTGACCTAGAATCGGTGGTTATTCTCAATAATAATCCAAACCATTTCATGTTTATTTAACTGTGTTAAATGTGATGACTTATTCAAAGACTTCAATTATAATTTACAAAACTGGTAACCGATCGAAATGTATGCTGTTATTAATTCGGTTTCTTTTTTTTTCAAATTTTTACTGCGATCATTTTCATATCATCATCATCATCTAGATATAAGAATGACATGATCGTGAGTTTGGTGATGCATTTAATTATTAGATTGGTGCATTTGATGACTTCAAGACGCCCATGTGATAAATGAATGATGAGACGAACAGAAGAATCTGTTTAACTCGGCAATAATATGTAAAATTGATCATAACTCGTTCATCATGCATTCAATAGACCATCGATTCAACGATCCGAATTCCGATTGCTATTATAATATCATATTTCATATTAAAATGCATCCGAATGCAATCGAATGTACAATGTACATTGTACATCGTACATCGCACTATAAAATCAAAAAGAATTCACAGAATCACTATTTCCGTTTAATCCGAATGTGAGGCTGCGAGTGGCTACAAACTGTAAAATGAAGATTAATTGCGTGCTATAACAAATGTCTGTTAATTGGCACATGGCTTTTGTTCGTGCAGAAAAAGATTTTATTTTGTGTTTTTTATGTGAACCCGCAAGTGTTCAGCATTTTATTGATGAAAATCGATGAAATCTTCGGCGAATTCATTTTCGTCAGTTTAACGGAGGCATTGAACTCTGCCAGATGTGCGAAAATTTTTCAACTTAAAATCTGAAAATCAAACAAAAAAGTCTTGCAAATTATTATAATAACAATTGAGAAAAGACCTTCGATTTTGTACAGGCCCGAATGCTCACTAAGATCTTATTTGCTATTATTATGAACTTTATAAATTTTAATCGTTGTTGAATCGGAAACAATTTCTAAGTGCCAGCAAACAAACGCCTGTCATACTTTTCAATTGGAAAGTGAATAAAATTCGATTCAAAAGTGATCCGTCCGAAAATTCAAAAATTTATTTGTGAGAGCAATGAAGGTCAAGTAGAACGAAGGTTTTTGCTATGGAGTAAACAGAAGGAAAATTAAAATTATTCACAGTTCTTTTATGCAGCAAACAATAGCTCTGTTCCGTCAAATCGTTGCCTGTTGTAATTAGAATCCAATCAATATTATGAATAAATAAAAATTTCATTGGATTTTTAGTTAAATTTTAATTCTTCCGAATATTTATTCACATATTTAAAATGTAATCGATTTATTTTGGTTATTTAGATATGTTGTGGTGAATCCATGCGAATCATTTTTCGACATTTTTCAAAATTACCATCCGACATTTCCAAGAATATTGTTAAAAGTTTCAAATGTGCTAAAACAACCGGATGTTCACAGCGGGTAAGTAATGCTTTGGCCAAATCACGTTCACCTTGAATCACTAATAAAACACACAAATTGTATTCCATGATCGATTGGGCCGCGCTCAATGAACTAATGGTCCAATCGGGTGCTGCTCTCGATATAAAATCATCAACTTTTAATCCGGCTATGAATTTTGGATCTAAATATGCTCGTGCTTCGTGACAACGATCCAACATTATCAGTGATTCGGCCGAATACAGGTTTCCAAGCACTCTATTTATGGTGGAAAAATGCGAAAATGAATAAGAAAAAAAAACATTTCGAAAACAATGTGCAATTCGATAAATAAGGGATTCGGTGGTTTGAGGCTTACTTGTAAGCATCTGGTAAATCGGGTAATTTCAATAATGTTTCGGCACATTCAAAAGCTAACATATATTCGCCAAGGCTAACATGGACATAACTATAGGCTGTCAGTACTGCATATTTTAATTTCAAAAATCCGCCATATGTTAATGGTTTTGATGGATTTGTTCGGGTTTTTTCGTGTATTTGATGCCATTTAGATGGTCCTTCAGTGTCTGCATTTGGATTAAAATCATTTTCGATATGCTCCACCAATGCCATCGCATTACGTAAACAAAGTGATGCAAATTCTAAATTCGTATTCGGGATTGCAAACGATACATTTTCGTCCCTGACAAAGGAAAGTAACATTCATTAGTAAATTTTCAATTGCAAAATCACTAACGACAAAAAAAAATACTCACGACACATGCTTCGGTGGAGTTGGCCGAATAACATATTTACGATGCATGCCAGATCCAATCACTGATGATACAATATTTTTGTTTTCTTTTGCTTTTAAATTCTGAAAAATAAATAAATATTAAATTGATATTTATCTTCTTTTTTTTTTTTAAATTTCAAATCCATGGCTAATGCCGACCTCTTTGTGAACCATAATACAAGCCTCAGCCAAACGTAGCCATAGCTTTGGATTATTATGATAATAATTCAATGGGACTAGTAAGCATTCGAATGCCTCTTTGGGCCTTTTCAAATGCAACATCGCTATGCCTAAATTGTATAAAATTTCCGGATTTTTCGATGCTCCAATGTAATGAATGGCCAAATCACTTGAAACCGCTTCGGTAGCCTTTTGATCAAATGTCAAAGCATGTTGGAAAAATTGGGCCGCCAATGCATAATGTCGAACATGGAAGTGAATTAGACCCATATTATTCGCTATAATTGAGTTATAGTCTTCGCCATTTGTTCTGCAAAAAAAAAACATTTCAGTTAAATTATGCACCGATTGATCATCATAAACATTCTTCATATGAGAGTGAAACTTACCGAAAATCTGATAGTGCTGTGGCTGGTTTTCTAGCCAATTCCTTGGCTGCCCTTTGAAAATCATGTCCTACATAGTATTGATGAGCCTTCAGTACTATCATCTCTGGAGTCTGAAATTGAATTGAATATTGTATATCGAATCGGCAACAAAAAAAAACAACACAAATTCTAATCAACTCACTTCTTCAGCTGGAATAAGGACTGGTTTTCCGTTCATAACTTTCGATCTCATTTCATACAATCGAAACATCCATTTGAATTGTTCCAATGACTTAACTGTATCAGTCAAATCGATGGCCTTTTCCAGATTTAAATTCAATTCTTCGCCCATTTTGCCACTGAAGAGGTCAGCCGTCGGACACAATCTCACTTTTAACAATGTAATAATTGCTTCGGCTTTTTTTGTCTGATACAAATTTAGCATCAATTGTATGGCCAAAAGTCCAATTTTCTGAGCAAACATTGTATCAAGAGCATCCAAATGCTTTAAAAGAACATACAATGATTTCCATGCGGCTAACGGTTGACGAAGTTGAAAATGAATGACAGCTTTATTGAATAATGGAACGGCTAATGACAAATCTTTTATATCGAACGCTTCAATGTTTGTATTCGGCAATTCTCCAATGATGTCATCCAGACTTTTACGAAATTCGACGTAATTTTTTAAACCACTTTTGTAAAAATGTGCGACTGCTTTATTGTGTGCGACCTTTTTGCGAATTTCCTTTGTTGCTTCAATTTTTGCCAAGTTCTTTAAACATCCATCGTAGTTTTTGCTGTAAAAAAATAATCAGAAAAAAAAACAAACGATAAATTGAGTTTTCTTTTTAAAGTCCATTTAGATGTGAATTACTTGCTAAAATGATCTCGAGCTGTATCAGCTAGACGGCATTGCTCCAAATCCATTGATATGGACGATATATCACTAGTTTCTTTATCCATTTTTCTAATTGAAAAAAAAATATATATATCAAAATTTGGCCAAATGGTTCCGTTTTCTGTAGAAAAATAACTGAATTATAAACAATCGGAAACATCCAGAGTAAACAGAGAATGTGAATCGACTTTGAGCGGTAATAGATAAACGTGACAATTCATTGTCAATGATAAAAAGAGAGCTAAAATTTAAGATACGCCATTTTGACGGCAAGTGGTCACTTTGTAAACTATTTCGACCGAAATCGGTTTTGAATTCAAATTGGATTTTTTGCATCAGAGTTGAATACGAAAATACGATTCGAGAAATTTTCATTATTTAATTGCAATAAACTCGAAAACGAATTCCGGTGATGATGATAAAATGGAGAATCGAAGATTGAAGAGACTGAATCACGGAATAAAACACTTTGATACGCAAAACGTTTCCAACCGACACAATCATATGTTGACTTTAAACCGAGAGCAGCGCCAACGGAACCATCATGAAATGAATGACATCACAATTAATAAGATAACTGAATTGCATCTGTCATTGAGTTTTTTTTTTTCATAGCAATAGAAATCTTTTCGGCGAATTTTGCTGCACTAAATCAACTCGTACGTATTGAAATCATATTTCTTTTCACCAGACAAAATAGAAGAAAAATATAACAAAGATGAATCAATTGATTCCTTTTTGTTAACACCGGCAATTGTATTCACAATCAGCATTATTCGGATTATCAACAAAGTTTCAATTCGATTCATAATCTTAACCCAACATTTCAATGTTACATAATAATCAATTTTCATTAATAGGAATTCGATAAAAATGTCGATATTTATGAAGAACTACCGATTGTTGGCCGGTCAAGGAGTCCGTTTGTTGCAACAGCGCACATATGCCGATGCATCAGTCATGAAATTGACATTGGCTGGAGCCAATAAAACTTTTTACGATGCAGTCGAAGTACGACAAGTCGATGTACCGTCATACAGTGGTGATTTTGGTATTTTAGCCACACACGTTCCAACACTCGGTAACTAAATATTAAATATTCGAACTGTTAAATCCATCAAAAAATTCGACAATTCGAATTGATTTGTTTTTTTTTATTGTGATGTTTCAGCCGTTTTGAAGCCAGGTGTTGTAACCGTTTATGAAAATGAAGGCTCCCAAAAGAAAGTGTTCGTTTCAAGTGGTACCATCACCGTTAATGCCGACTCAAGTGTTCAAGTGTTGGCCGAAGAGGCACATCCATTAGAAGATCTCGATGCTCGTGCTGCCCAAGAAGCTTTATCCCAAGCTCAATCCGAATTGTCATCGGCTAAAGATGATCGAGCTCGTGCCGAAGCCACATTGGCCGTCGAAGTTGCTGAATCCATTGTCAGAGCTGTTCAATAAATTTCTTTATGTTTTTTTCTTTTTTCTGTTTCCATACATTTTGCGTTACAAATCGGCATTCGAAGTCCGAACAAAAATCTAATATTTAATTTCACATCCAGGAAATAAATATAGTGTGAGATTGGATCAGTTTGATTTATCAAATGAAATATCGGTTAATGCACGTAAAATGAAAATTGAGATTCTCTCATGAAAGAGCCAATCTGTGTATGAAATTCCAAGAATAAAGTAAATTCAGGAATGAGATTTGAATTTTTTTATTTATGGTTAAATGTGCGCATGGCCAACGAAAACAATTTTTCCCCATTTGAAGGAGCCCCGATTTGAATGTGTGTTTCCAGCTTTTCTGGACATTCGTGCGGAAAAATAAATTTATCGCATTCCATTATTTAGTAATCTCATTTCTGCAAACTGTTTACTTTTTTATAATCCAATCGAATGATTTTTGGCTTCAAATTCATAGAGCGCTTGGCAGCCGAAAAAAAAACATTGTGGATAAATAAATCTGACGAAGACAAAATATTATTATAAATAATTATTATCTTTCATCAAATGAATGAGTCATTTCAAATGTTTATTGGATTCAATCGTTTATTTCATAATAAAACGAAATTCATGTACTTCGCTATTGTCTGTGCTTTTCCGCGCCATTCACGCATACACATGCACACCAGAGAGTTCAGTAAATTTTCACAATTTACACATACATCATACACAAAGCGGAGCAAACATGAACGCACATGCAATAGCGTTCATTTCGATTTGACAAATTGGTGGCAAAGCATCGTTTCTGAAAAGAATATTCACAAAATTGCAGGCAAAAGGATCAAATTCATCGTCAATCTATTTATTATCCATAAATATATCCATAAATCTGGGGATTTGAATCGGTGAGTAAAAATAAATCAACCAAAGTCCACATTTTCTCAATCGATAAATTCAGTGATCATTTTGCATCATTCCAATTACAGTGCACACAAAAGATCTGACGTCATTTGAATGCACAAAGATGGAGCCCCAGGCAAAGAAAATCAAATTATCTGAACATCGTCATTTTCAATTATCGGATTTGAATGACAATTGCATTTTAAGTATTTTGGAATTATTGCCATTATCTGATTTGTGTTCTGTGAGCTTTACTTGCAAATATATGCAATCATGGGCCCAACGTGAATATCATCGCAGAAATCCAAATGAATTGATCACGATTGAAATCAAGCGGCGATCGGCTTTCAAAGGCGAATTGCGATTTGCAAACGAAATGGAAAAAACGAAAAAATACTTCGGAAAAGTTATTCAAAATGTTCGTTTTTTTGAAGCAAACACTTTTCGTGTGATTGGTGTTGACGTAGACCTCTTGTACAACTTCATGAAATTGAATTGTTGTGAAAGTTTGAACTCGTTGTCCATTCATATTATATCACCGGTCAATATCAACGACAAAATTCATCCCGATGAATATGTAAAAAAGCAGCTGGAAAGTGTACAAAGTTTGACGATCGAAAGATTGGAATACGTGCCAGCCATTTGGAAAGGTATTGTCGATTATTGTGTGAATTTGAACACTCTCACGATCATGGATGATGAATTTCCATGGGCATCGACAATTCCACTTCGTCATCTGGAAAATATACAGAAGTTGACCGTGGCCAAAAATGAAAGTGAAATAACTGACATGAATAAATTTGTTCAGGAAATATCATTAAAGTGCCCAAATTTGGAAGTTTTTGAAATGCATTATTCACCAATTTTATCATTAGAAGAATTGTTGACGTCATGTGTTCTTCATTTGTTGAAATTGAAAAATTTCGAGTTGCATTATAATGGAGAATATTATTTGCACTTTGATCCGGATCACATGATCAAATTGGAAGCAATTCGTCAGTCTCAGCCAAATGCAATGACAACCATTCATTTCAAAATATTGGATGATGATGTATCACATGGTATCAAAAAAGTTTTGACCTCACCAAGCGGTATGATGGTTTTTGATTTCAATTATGATGAAATTTTATTGGAATCATTGGACGACGAGAGTTCAAGTAGCCTCGCCATCGTCTATCCGCAACTGGAACCACAACCAATATTTACTTCTGATTCAGACAGCGACTATGCGGATAGTGATCATTCATCAGATATATTGAATGCAACGTACGACGAGGATTCTGATAGTTATTCCTCGGTCTATATGAAAGAGTTTCCGTCAGCAACATTTTTTTCTGATGCCGATTCGGACAGCGATGAATTTTACAGCTATTGATCATCGGATTAAGTGTGCAAACGGCAGGATCTGCACTATCCACATGAGGATTTTAACTATCCAAACAGTAGTCATACTTTTTTTTTCAGCAATCGAACAAAACCATACACACTTTGAAAAATGACAGAATTATTTCATTGACATATGTCAATAAAACTTTGAGCTATTAGCAGTGGCTACTAGAAATACTTATAATGTCAATAAATTCTATTAAAGTTTGTCAATAGTTTATTAGTCTGCGTACTACTAGCACATATCAATAGTCATAGAAGTCTATTTTTTAGAGTGCACAATTTGATATAATCAAAACTTATTAGCACTTTTTGTTGCTATTTTTAAGATTTAATATGTTCATTGAATTGAAGTTATTTGGACCATTTGAACCGACAAGAATAAATAAAATAAAATTCAGTTAACTTTCTGTGTTAAGAGTGCGCATGGCGATGGAAAGCATTCATTTTTCCCCCTGATTTCGAAGGGGCCCCAAATTTATTATTGAATTTGATATTCGTTAACTTCCCCTCGCGAACGAATTTAACTACTCGCGTTCATCACGTACATCACATTGGATAAAATTCATGTCATAACAATTTATAGCTTGACTTTTTGTTATCTCGACGAATGCTGACATCGCTTCAGAGACAATTCAATTTGGTATAAACATCAATTTGTGTCGAGGATGGATGAATGAAATGATGATCCATGTTTAAAGTAAATAAACAGAGATGAGAATTCATTCAAGCAATCGACAAACTGATCACTAGCAACGAAACAATCGAAAGTCATATGTTCGAAGTGATTTAAAGCCGCTTATCGCCACATAATAGACATATTGTGTTGAGCTTATAAACAACAAGCCACCAATTCGCTTTGTTCTCATTTCAATTCTGGTACGTAACAGATTGTATCGTTGAACATTTGAGGTTAATCTTGCTATGAGCATTGAACATTGAATACGTAATGCAAAAGAAGATTGCATGTCTTTTCCTTCATAATGAAGAGACAAAAAAAAAATAAATCCAACTTTATAAACCGTTTCAAAAGGCCACATATTATCATTCTGCTCTATTTGTAATCTGCATGCATGCACTATATTGCCTCAATTAGTAAACGAATGTAACCAAGTGTGAATAAGAACAAATCAACTTAATGTTTACAATGGATGATGAAACAAAAACATTTCGTTTCGATATTGCTCGAAATTTTAAGCGTTATGAAATCACTGTGTGACTAAAGACTTAATCAAAGCATACTTTTCCATTTGCCATATGCAAAAATTATGGAAAGCAAAATTGTATATCCTTCAATGATAATGATAACGTGCCAACGAGTGCAAATACAGGGACAAAAAAGACGTTCAAACAGACATCGAACCCCTACTTTTATTAATTAATGACCGAAAACATATACAACAAAAAACAAAGAGATAGAAAGTGCCCGAATATGTGGGTTGACGACGACGACTAACTAACGAACTAAAGATAAGCATCTTTTGAAGTGTACACGATGTACTTGAATAGAATTGTAGTTCGATGCTCAAGTTTACACAAGGCTCTTTGGATTTTTATTTGTTATTTTTTCTTTTTCGTATTCTTCCGCTTTTCATTTTCATTTTTGGTGCCATCAATTGTTCGCAAAAGATGATTTAGCTTTCAGGCGATGTGCTCGATGCAATGAGCGTTTCATATGCAATTTGTGTGCTTAAACTGCCATGGAACTGGTTCAACAAAATGGTTTTAAAAAAAGGAAAAACGATTTTAAATTATTAGAAAATCCATAACGGGAATGTTTATTGCAGACATGATTAAATAGTTTTAAGGATTAAAACATACTTTTCCGCACTTTTTTCATGATTATTTGATAGGTAGTATCTGAATTGAATGAAGTTTTTAATTTTTTTTTTTTTTTGAAAAATGGACCTTGGGGCAAAAAAAAATATTCCAAAAAAATTGATTTTCCTACTCTTTGTAAAACTCGAAATGTAAAACTCGAATTGTAAAATGTTTCGAATACTTATTCCTGAGGCTGATGAATATAGATAGACACCTGCCTCAACCATATATGTCGATGTCGATGATTATAGTGTAAAATTCCACCGTTTTTTTTTTGAAACTACTTATTAAATTGTATTGTGGCCTTGTGGATGTCTCGATGTGGCTGAATCGTATATTTATCGTCGCATCTGTGTGATATCAAAAATTTTAATTGCTTTTGTTTTCCATTTCGTGAACATTTCTGATGTAGTTATTTTTTTTTTCTTATTGCCATTCTCGTTTCCCCTTGTTTTACTCTTTCGTCCCACCGACAGATCTTGTTTGTGGGTTTTTTTTTGTTGCGCGCTCCATGCTCCATGTCTGGCTTGTGATGTAATGCTCGATATTTAAAACGATAGAGAATTTAAAAAAATATATAAACTGAAATTATTTAAAACGCGCCGAAATCATTAAATGACTATGTTTTCCGCTTTGGTGAAAAACGCTTAACGCTTAGGTAAAACAAGATAGAAAATTTCTCGTTTTTTTCGTATCTTTAATTAAAACATTGTACACTGTGTATGTTGCATACAAAATAAAGTGTAATAATTATAAAAGGATAATTCATCTCAAGTAGATGTCTGCCGTTGATTCACAACATATTCGCTTGATGCAGTCGGTCAGAGTGTGTTAGCAACGTTTCACTCTCTTTTTTTTGTGTCTGTGTCGAGAAATGTGAAAAATTGCTTGCTGGTTGAAATTGGTTCGGAATGAGATTTCGATTCCGGTGGCGCCTCGAAATGAATGAATTGGCCTTGAGGCACGCTTCGATTCGATTGTTCGGATTATTTTGGTAATTGTTTGCTTAAAATTAAATCAAATGGATTCGTTGGAAAAAAAGCAATTAACACCACCATCCAAAACATTTTCATTAATTCGGAACAATAGCTACTCGCAACCCCCACTATTCCCGCTCGTCGTCATAACATAATTTATACGATGAATTAAAGTCCTGCTGAGTGGCGAGCCTCAAAGTTCATGAATAGACGGTTTTTCTTCAAAAAAAAAAAAAAACAGTACACTTTGCTGCCGTTAACAAATTAACAAACAACCGACTGAGAGAAAAGCCAAACATATTTATTTGTGACACGAGAACAGACAAATTTTTTGTTTATTTGTGAGAGAGTAGGTAAAGAATCGCAGCTTATTTTTCATTCGGACAATTCGGCTATTATGCTCTTTAATTATGTGTTTTGACTGTGAATATAATTTGAATGAGTGCTCAAAACAAAGCTGCATGGCGAACGGCATTGTGAATCAGAATCAACGACAATGACGACGAACAAACGAAAATCGAAACCAATAAAAGTTCCACAACAATGGAAAATGAAATGAGAGTTGAATTCATTCTAATCCAAATCTGGACCAAACAAATTGTTTATTTACAATGTGAACATTTACACTGAAACGTCTTTCTGTTATGTATAAATATTTGTGCACGTACAGATGAGCCATTTGAATAAGGATTGGTCGTTTTATTCCAGAAATTGCACCATTCTTAAATCAGCTTAAGAAAATAAAAATTGCTTTTCCATGTAAGAAAATGGGAAAATGGCAACCATGCGAAATAAAATAGAAAAGAAATGGCTTTAAGGATTAAAACATACTTTTCCGCACTGAATTTATGAGTTTTTGATAGTTTTGGAATCAAATCATGTGTTAATATTTTTTGCGAAAGAATGCAACGAAGGACCTCTAGACAAATTTTTTTTCTACGCGTTTCAGACGATTTTCTATCAATTTTTTTTTCATAAGAATTGATGAGAAAAAAATTATTTTTAAATTGAATGGAAAGAATAAAAAAATAAATAATTTCGTTCCAATTAAGAGTTTAAAAATTTAATTATCATTCACAAACACATTTGAATTATGAATCAAATTACATGGATATTAAGTTTTAGGCAATTCATTTCATTCGCCGAAATTCAAAAGTTTCACGCAAGTTGAGCAAAAATCGGCTGCGTTCTTGCAAAAAAATTTTTTTGATAGTTTAGAGTTGTAAGCCTTAAGGCCTCTTTCAGCTATTCTATTGTAACCGTCATATATCGGCTGCATAGAATTCAATTCTTTACCTGTAATATATTCTAGGGCTTCATCGTAACAATTAGACATTTTAAGCTGCTGCTCTGTAACGAACTCTTTAGCTGCATCTCTGTCAACTCCATTTTTATAGTTTTTACAAATGTCAATTCTCCATTTGTCGCAATCTTTCTTAAATGATGTTGCTTCGTTCGAAAACTAAAAGTAAATCAAATTTGACGATTGAAATTCTTTGGTTGTTTCTTATAAGAATAGTTAACCGATGTGATTGAACAACTTACAACAACAGGAACAAATAAATTGACGAAAGCGAGAGCGATGAACTTTTTCATTTTGAATTGTTTCAAAGTCAAAGACCAAACGAGAACTGCCTTCGATGTTTAGAAACGGGTCTTTTATATTTGTTTGAAAATTTCATGAGAAAAATTAAAAATTCCAACGAAATATTAATTTCGTCGCTAGACAATGATGTTGAGTGCCACTTCTGATGATAGGTGCCACATTATTAAATTTTATAATTAAATAGAAGAAAAATAAGGAAATAGTCTTTTGTCTATTTTTTATTAAATTTTTATTATTATTCATTTTCTAGGCGATGAGGTATTTAATTAACTTTTTTTTAATTATTTATTCATATCCAATGACAAGGATGTTTTTCTCTATCTGAATCGCGATGAACAGTAGAAGCCCCAATGTATTTCAAAAGCAAGATGTACAACTCACAAATTTGATGGAAAAAAACAAAATTAAAACGGAATTCGTAAAATGAAATATTAGGCCAATTGACAGTTATTATCATCGTTCTCATTTGTGTTCAATCAATTATTTATTATAATGGATATGAAATCGTTGGCGATTTATTTCTTTGAATCGATATCCGTAATTTTAAATAAAGCTTTGCAAAATTCACCTTGTTCTGCGCAATAAGTTAACTGTGAGTACTCAGGTTTGTAAGAGGCAAAAAGTTCTTCAGCCTTTCCGTTGTAGTTGTCACAACTCGACTTCAACAAATCCAATTTGTCCTTTCTCCCTACAGCATGTCTTTTGAACAGATCGCAATAAGCATTTATTACTGATTTCCGACTGTCAACGAATCCTCTAGCATCGTCATATTTAGGGTGATTTGCTCCCAAATGACAACCTTCTCCTCCATTAAATGCTCTGCATTCTCCGAGATAATCGTGCGCGGCCGAGGCCGAGCCCAAGAACTAAAAGTAAATCAAATTTGACGATTGAAATTCTTTAATTGTTTCTTATGAGAATAGTTAACCGACGTGATTGAACAACTTACGTGATCAAATAGAACGACAAAAGCGAAAGCGAAAGCGACGAACTTTTTCATTTTGAATCGGTTTGAATTGTTTCAAAGTCAAAGACTTTTATATTCGTTTAGAAATTTCGAGAGAAAAATTAAAAATTCCAACGAAATATTAATTTCGTCGCTAAACAATGATGTTGAGCGCCACTTCTGATGATAGGTGCCACATTATTAATCTTTATTTATTTATTCATATTTTAAAGTCTACTACAGCAAACTGACTTTCAGATACAATGCATGTATGAATTATGGATACAAATTAGATAATAAATTAATAAATGGATAATTTCATATTTAGTGATAAGTAATTCATTAGTCATTTAACTATAGTCGTTTATGAATGATCGTTAATTAATGGATTATATTAGATAAAAATTAAAGCAATGAAGCTATATCATCGTTGAACGTTTTATTGCATAGTCGCTTTACGAATGCCAACATCGCATTAGTTTCATTGGAAACAAACTCAATATGGGATGTAAATTTGAGCTTTTGGCCGATTATCACACCCAAGTCTCTGATTTTGTCGGTACGCTGGACGATCTTATCATTGATATAGTAATCAGCATGAAGCGATATCTTTTTCAGTGTATATGTTATAATCCGGCACTTCATCGAATTGACTGATAATCCGTTTTTATTGCACCATCTGATAAATTTGTTTATTGAATCATGTAAGATGCGCACATCATTCTGAGACTTGATTACACGTGTGACTTTTTTGTCATCAGCAAAATTTGAGATGTTAATAAGCCAACCCTTACAAATTGTCTATGTTGGCTAAAATAGGAAATGAACCACCTGAGTACCGGATTTTCCAGTGGGAGTCTAGCTAACTTTTCAATTAGTAGCGATTGATTAGCAGCATCGAATGCCTTGTTAATATCAGCATAAAAGAGTTGGGTGTCTCTATGTGACTCTATGTTCGAACGCCTTATGAGTGTACGATGTGAATTCAAGTAAATTCGTTGAAGTGTTTTTGCTGGCTAGAAAGCCATGTTGAATTTTTGAAAGGCGTGGAAATACAATGTGCAACACGATCGTTTCAAACATTTTGGCAAAGTTTTAGAGAACCTATACATGTTCATATCGTCGTTTCTACCACTCTTGTGTATAGGTGTAATTTGACCAATGAGCAATGCCGGAGGCTTATATGAAATTTCGCCTTTTTATTCATAACCGATGTCTCACGTTTTCGTGATGTATTGTGAAATATTTTAGGTCATATGTTTCTTTCGTTGATTCTAGTCGATTAGAGGTATTCGTTATTTTACATGAATGTTGAGGCGAGTGGTTGATAAAAAAAAACTATCCAGAGAAGCTGCACATTTGTTGCGTTTTGAATATAAAAGACTTGTTTCAGCTTATCCCTATTGCATATGTGCTAATTTGGTTTGTGTCTCAACTAAAGCTCACTTATATATGTGAAGGTTAACATATATCTGTAAAAGTGTCTTGACTAACATTGGTGTGCATGAATAATGGATAGGGATCGATTTTGACATATTTGAAACAACTTCTTTTTGGATCCATTTGGTTTGTATATGAATCCCCTAATTATACATTATACATTGATCAGGCCAGAAACCATCGTCTGAGATAATGTGTGCAATATCGCTCGTTGTGTCAATCTTAAATGAAACAAATGATAATGACGTTGGATCGACACCTTTTTTCACCAATTTGATGAATTTTATTGACCCCGTATCTATTATGCCCAATGCCCATCTCCCTCATGTAGTTTCGCATGGTATCATCAGTAATGTTTGTCGGTAACTTTGATAGATATAATTCTCGGTTTGGCTGTATATTTGTTGTAATTCTGTCTTCATAAAGATTCGATTTCATTGAAGTATTAAGTGTCGGTGTAATATACAAATTATCATGAGAAATATCATTAATTTGGTCGATGATAATTGAGCTTGTGTGATACTGATCTGACGAATCTTTTATATTTTCATCTGAATCAGTGTTGCTCGATAGTGATGTTGTATTCTCTGGTAGTAAATTCGATTCAGATGTGTAGTTAATCATTATTTTTGTGTTATGATTGAAAGCTTATCCTGAAGACCACAGATCGCTTGTTCAATTTTATCCAGTTTAGTTAATTGATCGTTGTCTGCTGTAATTGTTTCAACCAAAGTTGATCGACAAGCGGGCAGTATATTGGTAATTGCAGTCTGATATCGAGTCGAATGAGCTCCACATATTGGATTCAAATATTGCAATAGTTGGAACAAATCAGGACGTGAATCACCCATTTGGTTGTTAGCCTGATTTATAGATGAAAATGACCATTCGAGGGGATTTGAAAGGCTATTGAGTGAATTCTTCGTGAATATTTTACTATTGCTTTATTTAAAACTTATTATTTTCTCGATTCTTGCACAATTCACTGTATTAAGAGATATTGTGCCCATTTTATTAATGAAAATTTTTCCAGTCGATTATAATTATAATCGATTATAATCGAAAGCATTCGTTTCATTGGAATTGTCTTGAATATGATCCAATTTGTAATTCTTTGTCATCAATAATTGTCATGTAATCGGTTCATATTTATGTTATCGGTGTTTGTAGATGATTCTTGGGTGGTCGTGTCTGAGGTGCCTTGATTGATATGATTAGCCACCCGGTCGATGTATGTTGGTGGTTTGGTAATGTGATATCTGTGTTATCAGATGCCGATTAGGTGCGCAATGTGTTTAAGTTCTTTTTGATTGATAGACGGCAATCATTACATAAAAACTGAACCGGGGAATTTTCTCCAAAAAATCACTTTTGAGTGGGTTTATTTAAGCTTACTTTGAAGCAAGCAGTGCAAAATAAAAAACCTCGTACATACGAAACAATTGATTTGTGTGCTATCACAGCCACTACGTCGCGCACAGTTGCGTTTTCCATATGTGATTCCCAGAAGGTTTCAAGCCCATCCATTTCATATTGTTTCATATTGTTATGATTCACTTCAACTTTCACTTATAGTTTGTCATCAGGTGAATACACTGATAATGGATACCAGTATAATTGTTATTGTAATGTCTATTGTTATTATTGACCATTTATGATAGAATGGTAGTGTTAGAAGTTAGTTTGCATGCATTGGCACGCACATTCATACAGTCCATTAGCTGAACATATATTTGGTATGGGTGATGTGACAGTTCGGCTTTAGTACAGTTTGAATTGTCACATCAACTATATTTGACATAAGAACAAAGAAAGGAAAATAAAGCCAGTCTTAGCTGAACATTCAACCAAATAACATCGTGTTGATATTTTTATTATTTCATTAATTGGATACAGCAGTGAGGTGCAGACGTGGCAATCATATTTGGATGGTTTGCAAGTTGGTTGGAAATAATTGTATTTCTAACAGTAGAATTAAAAATTGAATTATGCACTATATCAAATAATTAGCATTCATATGATGATGAACCCATATACCACAAGTCTGTCATACACCAATTCACACGACACAACCAAAAAAAAAACAAAACAACGCAGAATTCGATCGTACCGAATTCAAAAATATGCACCACAGGTTGTACCAAACTTAATAGTGTTATCAAACACTCGTCGTTTCAATCGATCCGAATTAAAAAAAATAATTTTCTTGAAAATTTTGAGAAATTTGGGAAAAATTACAAAAATCTATTTAAACCTAAGAAATTACTGAAACCTGGATTTTGGCAATTTAGAGCACAGCTGGTGGCTTCCAAATCACGAACAATCATTGAAAAAATTCATTATTTTCATTAATCCTGATAAAATCCCGAAAAAATTCTGTTGAAATCTCATAGAATCCCTAAAAATCCACCTATAACCTATAAAACCTATTTTTGGCTCCATGAAGCACAGCTGGTGGCTTCTTAATTAGGAATTACGAAGTACCTAAGAAAAACCTCATACTTTTCACTTAGTCTGATAAAACCTCAAAAGATCCTGATTAAAATCCATGCAATCTCTGAAGTCCAATAAAACCCATCTCCAAATTAGGGAGCATCATAGGAAAACTTCATAGTTTTCATTTGGCTTGAAAAAATCCCAAAAGATCTTGATGAAATTCAATGAAATCTCAGAAAGATCCCAACAAATCCACTAAAACCTGGATTTCGGCTTCGTGGAGCACAGCTAGTGGCTTCTAAATTAGAAAGCATCATGAGAAAAATTCTGATGAAATTCCATGAAACCACAAAAAAGTCCCGAAAATCCAATAAAACCTGAATTTGTGCTCCTTGGAGTACAGCTCATGACTTCTCAATATTACCGGACACTATTCCCGGCAAAAATCTACCTAAATCCAAATTTTCAGACGGATCGCAAGTTGGTTTAATAGTGGGTAAAAAAACCCCCGAATGTAGTAATGCATCTTGTGGAATTTTGAAAATTTTTAAAATTTTTTGAAAATTTTAAAATTTTTCGACTTTTCTCTGGAAATTTTGTAAAGAATAAGGAACATGATTATACCATATCATCTCGACTAGTTTGGTTTGTGTCATGACTAAGGTTTACTTATATCTATGGAAGTGCCTCGACTAACGTTAATGTGTCCGTGTTGATGGATGGTATAGAAATCTGCGTAAATGATTCTCATTCTTTTGAAAAAATTTCAAAAAATTTGGAAACTTTGAAATTTTTGAGAATCGATAGAGAATCATCTGAAACATATACATCCGAAGTGATGAAACATTCAGCCCGATCCGACCAATAGAAGTTGGTCAAAAATTCATCCAAAAGGGTGGACAGAGAAAAAAAATTCTACGCCTCATATAGTATGCAGCAAGTATTGGCAGCGTGAGTTTTTTCACGACTGCAGTATCCCGCAGCGCCGTCTATAGCTCCAATTAGAACTAATACATGACAATCGTTCAGTTAGAGAAGTGCGCGAAAGTCGACAATCTGTTTACATTTGTCTATTGATGAACAGAAAGTGATTGGTAATGATAGACAATGAGTAATTTATACGAATAATGTCGAAATATAAGCATAAATGTAAAATTAACGGATGTCCATCGGAAGGATCACTGTTTTGGTACGGATATTAAATGCAATTACGATATTTTGAAATGATTTCATGTATGTTTTTCTTATGAATTTTTTATCAGTGTGCCAAATGAATCAAATAAACGGAGTGCATGGATCAAATCCATTGAAAATCATCAGATTTTTGATAACACTTTAGCAAAATTCTTTGTTTGTGAATTACATTTCCCAAAAGAATCCATTAGAAGGTATGGAAAGCGAACCGATTTGATACCGAATGTGGTCCCGACAATATTTCCTTCAATGTAAGAATATTCATCACATTTCGATTGTGAAAATCAATTACAGCTTTGAATTTATTCTTATTATTCTTTCAATCATTTCTTCAAAAATATTTTCACATCAGAGATGGAACCTCGCACACGTATGATTATCATTCTTCAGCCTCACAAGTTGAATATCTGGATGAGGAATTAATTGAAAATTGCCAAATTATCGAAAATCAAAAACTTTTACATCATGTTGAGTCGACAGGAAAAACATGTATTGAATTTTCGGGTCCAGTTGATAGCGCAAGCTCCAACAAAACTCCAAATCAGGTTTCCGAATTCGTCGGTCAACTGTACAATATAGAGTAGTAAGCAACGTGAACTTTAGTCTTCATATTATTGAAGTAATTAATTTGAATATTTTATCTGGACTTAGTGACGATAACAGCTTTGCAGAATCGGGGAATGACTTGATAGACGAAATATCTCCAGACACTCATATTTGCAAAAAATCACTTGAGTTAGAGATCCAACTGATTAAAGCAAATGAAGTTATAAAAAAACTTCAACGTAGATGCGCTGAAAAAACTGAGCAATTGAACCGTCTTAAGGCGTCAGAAAAACGATGTCGTTTGGCAAAGAAAAATTTAGAAGAAATTTTTCGAGAATTCAAAGAAAAAAAATGGGTTTCGGATGAGGGCCAACAAATTCTGAACGTAAATAAATATAAATAATGCATTATAAATTGTAAAAAATATGTGCCCCACACGTTTACAAAATAGTCTTACTGTAGGAAATCTTCTGTAAGATTTATAACGTTGTTTATGTTGTTTTTTCTCACATAATGTTTACACAATTTTTGAGGAACTATACACATAATTTAATTTTTGGTGGATTTGATTTGAAATTTTAATTCTCGATTTGATAAGAAATCCATCTCAATTCGCATATTACAGTCAATTATTTAATTCCGAGTCGATCAAATAAACCTTACAGCATCTGAAAAAATTTGTGTTATGAATCAATTCAAAACAATCGATTTATTTTGTTCTTTTTTCGTTATCATTTTTAGACCTTTGATAATGACATTATGAATTATTTGCAAAATGGGCAGAAATGTAGAAAGTACAGTCCAAAACTCCGTACTTTCGCACTCACATTACATTTCTATAGCCCAAGAGGCTATAGATATGTGAGATCTACATTCGCCAACACACTACCATCAGTGTCAACGATTAGAAAATGGTATAGTGTAATCGATGGCAAACCAGGATTTAGTAATGAAGCCTTCACAACATTAAAATGCAAAGCCAATGAAGCGAACATGAATGGACGAGAAATATTGGGCTGTGTTATATTCGATGAAATGGCTATCCGAAAGCAGCTTGAGTACGATCAGCAGGAAGATGCTCCCAGTGGTTTCGTTAATTTTGGTACCAATATCATTGGTGCAGATAGTAGCAAATTCGCAAAAGAGGCCCTCGTATTTTTAGTTACGGGCATCAACGAAAAGTTCAAGATACCGGTAGCATATTTTTTAATAGCTGGCTTGAAGTCTAATGAGAAAGCAGCGTTAGTTCAAGAGGTTATTCTGCGCGTTAGTAAGAGTGGTGTCAAAGTTGTAGGATTGACTTTCGACGGTTTGGCAAGCAATTTGGCTACGGCAAAAATATTAGGAGCAGATTTCCAAAATCAAAAACCGTTTATAGTGAATCCCCATAGCGACGAAAAAATATATTTGTTCCCAGACGCTTGTCATATGCTCAAATTGGCACGCAACTGTTTAGCAGGCAAAACAGTTCTATTTGACATTGAAAATAATTCCATCGAGTGGCGCTATATCGAGGAACTCGAAAAATATCAACGTGTCAACAAAATAAATCTGGGCAACAAAATCAGTAAATTACACATACTGTGGAAAACAAAGAAAATGTCGGTCCGTGTGGCGGCAGAAACTTACAGTAACGGAACAGCTGATGCAATTGAGTTTTTGAAAAGCAAAAATATTCCAGAATTCCAAGGAAGTGAGGCAACAGTCAAGTTTATCCGTTACATCAATAACATTTTCGATATTTTGAATTCAAAATACGAAACTGAAATTGGCTTCAAAAAGTCCATTTCACCAGAAACGAAAGACATTTTTTTTGATTATTTCGACGAATCAATTGCTTACATTCAAGGCTTGAAATTGAAACATAATGGAGTGAGTATTTTACGAAGCAAATCGAAAACTCCATTCTTCGGATTCATCGTCTGTTTGAAAAACTTTCGTTCATTCTACTCAGAGTACGTTGAAACGGGTATTCTCGATTGTATCTTCACATTTCGTTTTTCTCAAGATCATTTAGAGATATTGTTTGGGTCCATTCGACAAATGTTTGGGTGCAATGATAATCCTTCAGCAAAACAATTCGAATCAGCCTGGCGACGTTTACTCGGCCAACATCAGATAACAGCTTCTGAACATTCAAATTGTGCCAATAATAACACAATGTACTTAACAGTATTGAACAGCTCTTCAAGGAAACAATCAAACAAACCTATACAGCAAGAGGTCGATAACCTTGATGATTCGGGAACAATAAATAAAAGTGATAGTGTTCAAGAAGAGATTCAAATACCAGACTCCGTCGAATCTGATATTGATCATCTGAATGATATTAACCTCCATGCAATTGCGTACGTTGCATCTGTTTTACAGAAAAATATTTCCGAAGGTCGATGGTATGCACCTCTGAAATGCAAGTATTGTTTATCCGTTTTCTCAGAAGATGATTTGGTTGATGATTCGTTCGTCAATTTGAAAATGAAAACATTAAGCTTACAAGCTCCAGCCAAAAGTACGATGGCAATTTGTATAGAAACTGCGAAAATGATGCAAAAATATGGCTACGAGCCACGAGCATATAATTCAGTTTTGGAAGGAACACGTCGCATATTGGATTATGAAAACTTATTTCCTAATTCAGACTTCGAAAACCATGCTGACGTTGGACATAAAACGGCTCTCATTACGTTAATTATTCAGATGTATTTCAAAAGGCAGCAAGAGTACATAAGCAAGTATAAAACTCAAGATGCACATAATGATTTTGTTCGAAGCTATTTGCGAAAATATACTCATCGAAAAGGCCAATAAAATTGTCGCTATAATCGGTTATAATAGAAAATAATTTTTTATTATTTTAATAAGTCACATTTGTTGCTGGAATGTTTATTGCTGATCATAAAAGTTTCTTTGAATATTTATTTTTTGTCGTCGACCTAATTATTTTCTTTAAATTTTTTTCACAGCTTAAAATTTATGGTAATATTTGATTTGATTGGCTATAGCCGATTAAAGAATAAAGTGAACATAAAATCCTGATCGTTACTACGTTTGATTATATATCATTTTTTGGCACTGATTCTGGAGATCTCTTGATATTTTCCTATGCCTAATGCATAATAATAATAAAACTTTAAAAAAAAAGGAAATACTGAGAAATAAATTATCGTTTGATAGATTAGTGATGGTTGATGAATATGGTTTTTAATATGATTTGAATAGGTTGAATTTGGCCATCCGCTGGCTCTCCTTCAAGCCATGTAATGTATGTATGTTTAATGAAATTATTAGTAGAGATTGTAGTTATGCTCGGTCAACACATTTTTCGAATAGCTCTGAATGCTCGTTATCAACTTCATGTTTTCAGCCTGTAAATCGAAATTGCGTCGGTTCAAACCATCGACACGATCATTGAGAACGGCGATTTCTCTTTCCAAACCTTCGATTTTCGTTGTTTGATCGTTTGGCAAGGTGTTTTCATCAGCACGAAAAGCATCTACTGTCTTTGATAACATGAGATTCATATTGTGTGTTGTTTTGAGTTGTTTCGACAAAGTATCTCGTTCTTGCATCAAATCTCGAATACGATCAGATTTTTTGGTATTGCAGTATGCTAAATAGGCAATACGATCTTCATGAGTTCGAATTGAAATATAACTAGCCAGTGTGTTGGTACCAGATTCGTCATTCATCGCAGTGGTCTCAGCAAATGTTTCAACTTCCACTTCTTCGGCGAATGAAACATTTTGTGTCATATTGCTTTGATCTGAAACCACCGTATTATTCGAAGATGACAATGAACTTTTTGGTTTCGTCAAGTCGATGGGACTTGTGTCTTCAATAACCTGATCGATCTTCAAAAGACCATCCGTGTACACTGGATCCCGAATCGATTGTTTTGCAGAGCAATCATTTTGACCAATTTGCTGATTAATCAGGCTGTTTGATGGTGCGGTGTCCAAATCGAAAGAAACTGATTTGCTGCGAGTTCGGCGAGCAGTCGGTTCTTTTTTCAAAATTGATTGTACCATTGGTTCAGTTGAAACTGATTTACTACGTGTTCGACGAGCACCAGGCTTATTTTGAACATTTTTGTCAGCCAATTTTGAACGCTTATTTTTCAAGTCCGATTGATTTTGGCAAGAAAGAGAATTAGAACGCTTTAGACCGTTTTCAAATACGTTGCTTGAAACAGAATTTTTAGTTGCGGTTGTGTTCTCTGGAAATTGAAAACGTTTTGGCGGTTGACGAACTCGTTTCGGGAATGATTTTCTTTCAAATTCACTTGTTGATTTACTGCGTCCTCGACGCGTACCTGGTTTTTTGTTTGATGCGGTTTCTGATGTCGAAGTTTTGGTTTTGTTTCGAGCCCACTTATCCATGAAGGCATCGACATCGTTTATGCGTTCCAAAATGATTTTGAAATCACGAATCTTGAATTTTTTTGCCATTGCCTTTTCTTTTTTCGTAAGAGCCACTGAAAAATAATAGCCACATATTTTTATAATATTTAATTTCAATTGTCGAATGTACGCAAAACAAACAAATACTTACTTTTGATTTAACCAGTTTCACTTTGATATTTGAAATGATTCGAACTGATTTGAACAAAGACGTTTAGGTTATGAATTCTGTCAAAAACCACATGTTTCAAATTAGAGTTATAGACGGCGCTTCGTGCACGATTAGTACGTGAGTTTATACTGAGCAACACTGAGATCGTGTTTAGTTCATACGCTATGGTATGCAGCATACCTGCAAGTAAGTAGGCTGATCTAGTAGGTTGAGTAAGTAGTAGGGTAATTTTGCTCAAGTCGAGTAAGTGGGCTACTAGGTTACTTGACGTTACTTACTAGCTTGAAGTTACTAAGTAACTATAACTTACTCAAGTAACTAAAACCTACTTAGTTTTTTAACCTTTTTTTTGTGCTCATTGAAATAACATCACAAATTGAATGAGCAAAAAAAAAGGTCACCAATTCTTAAAATATGGCCTGGGTTTAAGTTACTTACCAATAAAGGTCCCCGACTAGGAATGTTTTTTTTCAAAATCGTTATTGTCATCGTGTTGGGCATTGAAAATAATGCAAAAAGCCCAGGCGCAGTGGCCCGTACACATAGGTTAGATAGTTATGGCACAAATTAGTTTTATGGGGTATATTGCCTTATTCGTCCCAAATTTCGTGTCATAGCTTAAAAACTATTAAAAATAAATAATGAGTAAGACATGCGTTAGGAAGGTATTGACAGTACCTTTCAAACGCGCTATATGTGAACAAAATCGGTTCAGTCAGTCAAAAGTAAGGGCACTTTATCTGGAGCTATCAGACCAAAAAAATATCAATTTTCAAACTTTGAGACATCTTATCGTCCAGATAATGGTTTGCCCCATCCATTGAACTATTTTTTTATAATGAAGGCCTCTTTTATGAACGCTTTGAGCTCTACGGACATTGGCTACCAGCTCAGGAAGGAATTTTGTGATTTTTTCTTTAATTTAACAGAGGGTAAAATTTGACCATTTTCTGAGTACAAAAGTACCTAGATATATCTTGATAACGGTCCTTCTAATAAATATGGTTTCTATGAGCAGGAATTCCCATTATTTTTCGACGCTGAACACTTTTAACGATTTTGAAAAAAAAACATTCCTAGTCGGGGACCTTTACTGGTTAGTAGGTTTAAGTTACTTAACCTACTTGAGTACTACTCAATGAGTAGGTGAAGTCACATCAAGTAAGTAGAGTAAAGTTTAGTAGGAAAAAAGTGAGTAGGTTGGAAAAAAACTACTAGTAAGTAGTAGGCAAAGAAGTTGTCTCAAATATGACAAATTCGATCCCTATTCATTAATCATTGTTGTCAACTTGTTTATTGGTGATGAATGTATGAACTGAAGTTGACATTCATATGTCAACTTCGGAACGTCAAATGTATATAATGAAATAAAATTTATTGTGAATTGAACGATCTGTGGATGCGTGTGTTTATTCACAGTTTATCAGAATGTGTGATCTGGATCGCAAATGAAACACCTTGTTCCTTTTAATTAAATTTTCATAACTAATAAATTGATTTTAATCAGGATGCATGCTGTAAATGTGGTATAAATGCTGAAAATTTGTTATTGAGTGAAAGTGATGTTATACGGTCCAATGCTGCAGAACTACTAACTTTTTATTGCTGTATGCATTGGACTGTGTACAGTGTGTCCGGCCCTAGCATATAAGTATTAGTTTGTTAGTATTATTAAGAATATTGATAAGGCTGCCACAAATCAAGCGAAAACAACGTGTATTTTGATTTATGCCGCAATATACATTCATGCACACCAATGTTAGTCAAGACACTTTTACAGATATATGTTAACCTTCACATATATAAGTGAGCTTTAGTTGAGACACAAACCAAATTAGCACATATGCAATAGGGATAAGCTGAAACAAGTCTTTTATATTCAAAACGCAACAAATGTGCAGCTTCTCTGGATAGTTTTTTTTTATCAACCACTCGCCTCAACATTCATGTAAAATAACGAATACCTCTAATCGACTAGAATCAACGAAAGAAACATATGACCTAAAATATTTCACAATACATCACGAAAACGTGAGACATCGGTTATGAATAAAAAGGCGAAATTTCATATAAGCCTCCGGCATTGCTCATTGGTCAAATTACACCTATACACAAGAGTGGTAGAAACGACGATATGAACATGTATAGGTTCTCTAAAACTTTGCCAAAATGTTTGAAACGATCGTGTTGCACATTGTATTTCCACGCCTTTCAAAAATTCAACATGGCTTTCTAGCCAGCAAAAACACTTCAACGAATTTACTTGAATTCACATCGTACACTCATAAGGCGTTCGAACATAGAGTCACATAGAGACACCCAACTCTTTTATGCTGATATTAACAAGGCATTCGATGCTGCTAATCAATCGCTACTAATTGAAAAGTTAGCTAGACTCCCACTGGAAAATCCGGTACTCAGGTGGTTCATTTCCTATTTTAGCCAACATAGACAATTTGTAAGGGTTGGCTTATTAACATCTCAAATTTTGCTGATGACAAAAAAGTCACACGTGTAATCAAGTCTCAGAATGATGTGCGCATCTTACATGATTCAATAAACAAATTTATCAGATGGTGCAATAAAAACGGATTATCAGTCAATTCGATGAAGTGCCGGATTATAACATATACACTGAAAAAGATATCGCTTCATGCTGATTACTATATCAATGATAAGATCGTCCAGCGTACCGACAAAATCAGAGACTTGGGTGTGATAATCGGCCAAAAGCTCAAATTTACATCCCATATTGAGTTTGTTTCCAATGAAACTAATGCGATGTTGGCATTCGTAAAGCGACTATGCAATAAAACGTTCAACGATGATATAGCTTCATTGCTTTAATTTTTATCTAATATAATCCATTAATTAACGATCATTCATAAACGACTATAGTTAAATGACTAATGAATTACTTATCACTAAATATGAAATTATCCATTTATTAATTTATTATCTAATTTGTATCCATAATTCATACATGCATTGTATCTGAAAGTCAGTTTGCTGTAGTAGACTTTAAAATATGAATAAATAAATAAAGATTAATAATGTGGCACCTATCATCAGAAGTGGCGCTCAACATCATTGTTTAGCGACGAAATTAATATTTCGTTGGAATTTTTAATTTTTCTCTCGAAATTTCTAAACGAATATAAAAGTCTTTGACTTTGAAACAATTCAAACCGATTCAAAATGAAAAAGTTCGTCGCTTTCGCTTTCGCTTTTGTCGTTCTATTTGATCACGTAAGTTGTTCAATCACGTCGGTTAACTATTCTCATAAGAAACAATTAAAGAATTTCAATCGTCAAATTTGATTTACTTTTAGTTCTTGGGCTCGGCCTCGGCCGCGCACGATTATCTCGGAGAATGCAGAGCATTTAATGGAGGAGAAGGTTGTCATTTGGGAGCAAATCACCCTAAATATGACGATGCTAGAGGATTCGTTGACAGTCGGAAATCAGTAATAAATGCTTATTGCGATCTGTTCAAAAGACATGCTGTAGGGAGAAAGGACAAATTGAATATGTTGAAGTCGAGTTGTGACAACTACAACGGAAAGGCTGAAGAACTTTTTGCCTCTTACAAACCTGAGTACTCACAGTTAACTTATTGCGCAGAACAAGGTGAATTTTGCAAAGCTTTATTTAAAATTACGGATATCGATTCAAAGAAATAAATCGCCAACGATTTCATATCCATTATAATAAATAATTGATTGAACACAAATGAGAACGATGATAATAACTGTCAATTGGCCTAATATTTCATTTTACGAATTCCGTTTTAATTTTGTTTTTTTCCATCAAATTTGTGAGTTGTACATCTTGCTTTTGAAATACATTGGGGCTTCTACTGTTCATCGCGATTCAGATAGAGAAAAACATCCTTGTCATTGGATATGAATAAATAATTAAAAAAAGTTAATTAAATACCTCATCGCCTAGAAAATGAATAATAATAAAAATTTAATAAAAAATAGACAAAAGACTATTTCCTTATTTTTCTTCTATTTAATTATAAAATTTAATAATGTGGCACCTATCATCAGAAGTGGCACTCAACATCATTGTCTAGCGACGAAATTAATATTTCGTTGGAATTTTTAATTTTTCTCATGAAATTTTCAAACAAATATAAAAGACCCGTTTCTAAACATCGAAGGCAGTTCTCGTTTGGTCTTTGACTTTGAAACAATTCAAAATGAAAAAGTTCATCGCTCTCGCTTTCGTCAATTTATTTGTTCCTGTTGTTGTAAGTTGTTCAATCACATCGGTTAACTATTCTTATAAGAAACAACCAAAGAATTTCAATCGTCAAATTTGATTTACTTTTAGTTTTCGAACGAAGCAACATCATTTAAGAAAGATTGCGACAAATGGAGAATTGACATTTGTAAAAACTATAAAAATGGAGTTGACAGAGATGCAGCTAAAGAGTTCGTTACAGAGCAGCAGCTTAAAATGTCTAATTGTTACGATGAAGCCCTAGAATATATTACAGGTAAAGAATTGAATTCTATGCAGCCGATATATGACGGTTACAATAGAATAGCTGAAAGAGGCCTTAAGGCTTACAACTCTAAACTATCAAAAAAATTTTTTTGCAAGAACGCAGCCGATTTTTGCTCAACTTGCGTGAAACAGTCTTTACGTTTTCATTCAAATCGTTTGGACAACAAAAAGAATTTGATAACAATTTCGAGTTTGATACGATCTGTGGTGCATATTTCTGAATTCGGTACTATCGAATTCTACTTGTTATGCATTATGCACCACAGGGTGCATTACTACATTTGGTCTTTTTTTTTTCTTCTCTAATTATGAAAAACCTTTATAACTTTGTCAATTGTTGTCCGATCGATCTGAAATTTTTGATTTAGGTAGAACTTGGGAAATGCTATGGATTGGAAAATTTTTCGGAACTTTACGGAAGAAATTTTCCGACCTAAAAATTTCCCGGGCACAAAATGTTCCCTGAAATTTTTTTTTAAATTTTTGTTATTATTCTTTTCCTAGGCGATGAAAAATTTAACTATTTTTTTAAAGAAAACTTTCTTAATTATTCATTTCCAATCACAACGATGTTTTCCTTTATCTGAATCGCGATGAACAGTAGAAGCCCCAATGTATTTCAAAAGCAAAATGTACAACTCACAAATTTGATGGAAAAAACTAAATTAAAACGGAATTCATGAAATGGAATATTAGGCCAATTGACAGTTATTATCATCGTTTTCATTTGTATTCAATCAATCATTTATTATTAACCTAATAATTTCACATTTCTAATAAATATCAAATATCACAAAAACAATGAAAATGTTACATATGAAAATTATTAAAGTGAAAATTGCCACTAGAACGGTAATTTTCGGTTCAAAAGAAGGAAATCAGACTGTAACTTTGTTGATATTGTGAAATTCGTCCGGCAAGCGGAGAATGATTGGAGACATTATACTTACGAAGATTGAATACATTTCATTAGAATGTTGAGTCGATTTTCAATTCAAGGCTTTCACATCTGTTAATTTCATGGTTTATCAGCCGAGTTAGACGGTTTCATATAAAAATTCTTTCCGAAAAATATCGAATCCCATTGGAATATCAATTTTACTGCTATGTGTGAAAGGAGCATTTATTGACGATGAATGAAATATCATTATTGCTTTTTTTTTAATTGATCATTTCCAATTACTTGACCCACCTAGTAGAACAGTGAACAGCACAAGAAAAGGATTTTCATTTGATATTTTTTTTTTTGACAGAAACTGAGGAAGCCAACCATTCAATAATAATAATAATCTCGAAAGAGGCTTTAGCAACTTGGTATATCCTGGTGCTGGTGTTCAATCGAACTGTAAATTTATTTTAAAATCGGATGACAAAATAAAAAAATAAATAATTTCGTTCCAATGAAGAGTTGAAGCATTTAATCATCTTTCAGAATTACATTTGAAATTGGAATCAAATAATATGAATATGTGGTATTGGGCCATTCATTTCATTTGACGAAATTGTTAAGTTGTAAGCAAGTTTCGCAAAAATCTTCTTTTTTTTTGCATAAAAAATCAGGGTTTGATTTTGAGTCGTAAGTTTTAAGGCCTTCTTGGGACCTGGTTAAGTAAGCGTTATACATCGGCATCAGAGACTCCGTTGAGTTATGTTTTCCCTTAAAATGATCTTGGGCTGCTTCCAAACAATCTTTGATTCGTTTCAAAAGGCGTGGAACGTATTCATTCACATAATCTTTGGTTGCTGCATACGGGGTGACGTTACATTTTTCATTTTTAGATGTTCCGCAGTATGTGACTTCCTTTCTTCCCAGCAACGGGTCCGAGAACTAAAAGTGAATCAAATTTGACGATTGAAATTCTTTGGTTGTTTCTTATGAGAATAGTTAACCGATGTGATTGAACAACTTACAACAACAGGAACAAATAAATTGACGAAAGCGAGAGCGATGAACTTTTTCATTTTGAATTGTTTCAAAGTCAAAGACCAAACGAGAACTGCCTTCGATGTTTAGAAACGGGTCTTTTATATTCGTTTAGAAATTTCGAGAGAACAATTAAAAATTCCAACGAAATATTAATTTCGTCGCTAGACAATGATGTTGAGTGCCACTTCTGATGATAGGTGCCACATTATTAAATTTTATAATAAAATAGAAGAAAAATAAGGAAATAGTCTTTTGTCTATTTTTTATTAAATATTTCTTATTATTCATTTTCTAGGCGATGAGGAATTTAATTATCTTTTTTTAAATTATTTATTCATTTGAAATTTGAATTCATTTCAAATGAATAAATAATTAATAATTAATAATAAATGAATCATTTCCAATGACATGGATGTTTCCCTCTATTTGAATCGCAATGAATAGTAGAAGTACCGATGTATTTCATTGTATTGAATTGGGCAATTGTAGTAGCAAAAGATCAAAAGCAAAATGTACAACTTACAAATTTGATGAAAAAAAAAAAAACAAAATTCAAACGGAATTTAAAAAATGGAATATTAGGCCAATTGACAGTTTTTATCATCGTTCCCATTTATATTCAATCAATTATTCATTAAATTAATAATAATGTTTTGTTTGTAATCAATTTCAAATTTCAATGTGATAACGATTTAAAATTGCCACTAGAACGGTAAAAGAAAGGATTTCTAACTGTAAGTATGTTGATATTTGATTTTATGAAATTTGTACGGCAAACGGAGAATGATTGGAGATATTATACCTGCATAAGAGTTAGACGATTTCATATAAAAATTCGATCCGAAAAATAACGAATCTCATTGAAATATTAATTATACTGCTATGTGCAAAAGAAGCATTTATTGACGATGAATAAAATATCATTATTGTTTTTTTTTCTCCAGTCAAAAAACAATATTATATTGATTAGTCATTTCCAATTTCACCTGACCCACCTAGTAGAACAGTGAACAGCATAAGAAAAACAGTTTCATTTGAACTTTATTTGGACAGGAACCGAGACATTAGGTTCATTCAATAATAATAATAATAATTTAAATGAGCCTTTAACAATTTGGTAAATTTTGATGTTGGTGTTCAATCGAATGTTATATTCTATTAATTCAAAAAAAAAAAAATGCTTTTTTTTGGGGCTGAACTAATACTTTTCTCGCATCATGAATTGTGGTGTGCGGAAAAATAAAATCCGCCATCTCGAGCTTCGGTTTCAACTTAACCAAAATGGATGTATAGAATCATCATCTTCACCTTGTAACAGCAACAATAAATTAAAAAACTGTTTCATAGTTTTATTTAAGCTTTTGGTTGTAAATCATGTACAATGAGTGTACTACATTTACTTACACAATTTTTGGTTCTCATCTTCGTTTGTGAAACACATTTTAAACAGAAGTCACCAGAGATAAGGCAACATCAACAATTGTAGTCGCAATAAGCTGACATTTTACAAAAGAACAATAGCAAACGGACATGTTTGCACGAAGCACACGAACGATTCCTTCATTTATGAATCATTTGAATAAAAGCTGAATAAGTGTACATTGCCGCAATGTCAAAACGATGTGGAAAGAAGAATGATGGCAGTTGAAAAAGAGAAACACAAATATAATGGCAAAAGCAATGACAATCATCAAAATAGGAAGAACATGTTGGCTGTACAATAAAATTGCAAAACAAGTGTTTTGACGTCATTTTATTTTGCGTGGATGACGACGACAACGACATGCATGCATTGATAGAAAATATCTACTGCGTTTTTCCTAGTTTCTGATAGTTCATAGTCAATGACGAGGCCACAATCAATTATGAAATACTGAACATACAAAGTTAATGTATATTTTTTTCCATATGAAAGAAGGGCGGGCTGTTGTGACGGCATCAAGCCAGAGAATACCTTCGAGCAGTTATTAATGGCTGATATTTCATCCGGTTGTATGCCATTGAACAACTAAATGTGACGAAGAGAGGAGCGAATCGTCATCTTTATTTTGCATTTAAACATGGGGTTCAATTTCATTATTATTATGCATGTGACTGTGAACTGTGAACGAAATGAAAGGAAAATTTTCTCAAAGAGTATGACATATGGTACACGGTTCTACATACTGGCCAACAACATCAATGTGCATACAAATTCTTTCATTTCTTTATTTCAATTCAAATCTCAATGCTGAAAATATTTTAGTCAGAACTTTGCATCCACACAATGGAATAATCATGGAAACATGATAGCAGGAAACGGCCACGGTCACAGTATTCGAGGGGCATCGGAGGCAGTAGGTCATTCTATTCGAAATCAAAACTAGCAATAATGTGATATATTTATTTTCGCATTTTATGGCAACCAAAAAGTGAAAGTCACATTGTTAATGCAAAAGGGCCTGAATGATTTCGATTAACTCCGAATGAGCCACATACACCGTGCAACATCGAGCACATTGCTTCATATGAAATGAATTCTAAGAGAAGAAGGGATAAAGAAAAAACATTACAAATGTGTTTGCGGCACACAATTCATATCATTTAAAATTTCCACATTTTTAACGTGTGCAACGAAAACTAGCAATCGACCGACCGACCGACCGACCGATCGATCGACCGTCCAATGCATACAGATCTATATGTATAACAAATTTGGTATTGTCATAGTATAGACGATAAAACCTTGCTATGTTATCCACATTTATTTTCCATTTTTCGTGTGTGCCTCACGCTGTCTGTATAATTTTCAATGTTCCCCATAAGCTTCAAGCATCAAGCATACAATGGCAAGCTCATGCGCCACGATAACATCACACAATAACATGTTGTGAACGTTGAATGTTTTTCCATCTTTATCGCTCCCATTAAGGTGCTCATTTGTGCCAGCAAACCATATCCATTTTGGAAGAAGGGGACCGGAAGGGGGAAAATAATGTGAACGAAACGGAAAATCAAAATTTTCAAAACGAACCGAAAAAGAAACAGATCTCTTTTGTAGAAGCGACAACACGAACGCAACGAGATTGCAGAGCACACATGAGAAGTGAACGCTTCTCGGTGGCCTTTTACAATCGTTGTTTTCAACAACGTCAGACGAGTTGGCTGCCAGCCTCCGAACTAGAACAATTTTTCAATTTTTCGCCAGTTCAAAATCAGTTGCTTTACGCGTCTTATTATTATTAGGTTGTGCGAATAAAAGTGAACACACATTTCCACAAGTTAATTCAGTTTTATTTTGTGTTTTTGAACATTTTTAGTGATTTGATTTTGGGATTGTTTTTCCATTGTATTTTCATTTTCATTTTTATTTTTTAATATGAATTTCGATTCATTTGATTATAATGGCCATCAACGGAACCGTGTGTGTGTGTGTGTGTGAGTGTGTAAATTGTGGATTTGAAATTTAAATTCATCCGTTCAAGAAGTCCATACTTTTTCCAACTGAATTTTAAATGTGAGTGGTGAGTGGTGAGTGCGCTAATGCAAAAGTTAACAATCAACCAGTTGATTTTTTCTATTTTAACTGAAACGTGCTCGCGTTCAAATGTGGAGCAAAATTCAAGATAAATTAAAAGTATTTAAAGCAAATGAAAAAAAAGAAACAATTTTCTGTGATAAACGATTTTCCTAAAGTATTTTCTTTTCCCGTCAACTGCATCGATGCCATTGTTTTCTAGCCTGAAGGAAAACCAAATTGAAATAACCGAAAAAAAATCCATTCAATTAATGAGAAATGTGCTAGTTGTGTTCAGTTTGAATGTTGCCTTTCTTGTGTCGGCTCACATGCTTGCTTAAAGTGGTTTGGTTGAAAAAAGCAGAACGAGTGATAGGAATTTTAAATAGAAAGAAAAAAAAATGTTAACAATAAGTAAAAGTGGCAGCAACAACAGCAATCCGAACAAAAATATAGATAATAGCCACTGGATCGTATTGTACAAATTGGTGAGAAACATTAAAATGGAAAAAGGAAAAAAAGCAAAGAAATGAAAAATTATTCTTTTTATTTTACAAAATATTCCAAATAAATTGGATAGTTGAACAAAAGCACAATTCTCAACACTAAAAACTGATAAACCATAAACCATAAACCAATGATATGCATTAATTCCGAATATTAAAAATATGAGCCCCAAATACAAAGTTCTTCTCTCGGTAGTTTGGACAACAAGCGACTAAACCATGTCGAGCTTTAGTTTATCTGGCACATAAAAAATTTATATGATTTGAATGGAAAGAGAGAGAGAGAGTGAGAAGCAAAGAAAAACGTTCATTTTTGGTTTATTGGTTTTTGTGCTCATTTGTATTTTGTCGGTATCTTTTTGTTGAACTTCAATGATATGAATATTTTCATGTTTTTGTTGATATTTCCATAAAAAGTTTTTTTTCTTGGCTTTTTGATGTGGTTATTCACCATAAACATCTATACCTTCGATTGTCAACATTTCGACAAAATATTTTATGAGAAACGCAAACGTGTAATTGTTGAGCGTGTGTTTTGGAAACTATGTGCATGTGTTTGAAAAAGGAGCTAGTAGCATATATTTGAGAGAAAGATGAAAACAAACGTATTACCCCAAAATTGTGTTTATTCAGCGCAAATATGGTAAATCATCATAGTTTTTGATAATAAGAGATATGTTGAAAATCTAATTAAAATTTTCGGTCGAAATGATTGAAATGCAAAGATTCATCATAAAATGCATGCTTAAATGTAACCACAGGTACTTAACATATCTTTCGCTAAACCATAAATGAGTACATGGATGCTTTCACCATCTCCAATGATTATCTTGTTCAAAAATAGAACGTGAACTATTTAGCTATGCCTGAACTGCAAAATGGTTATTATCATTCTGTTGAAACGACAAGGTTAAAGCATCCATTTTGATCGATCCAGATAATAGTGATCCATAGAATGGAACAAGAATAAAAGAAAAATAATCATAAATTATGCACAAAACTTACGCAACTGGTGCAACTGAATGGCTCATAGGCGATGGGCTCCAAGCTTTGGCTGATGTATGCTTCGTATCATTGTGCAAAACAGACGATGCACGCTCAACGTGTATGTATTGTGCCATCGCGATATCAATCAAATGAAAATACGATATCGACAACGGGATTCTCTATCGAACACACCAAATTCATTGAGGAGAGAATGAAAATATAGAAAAAAACGCAATACGCTAAAATAGCAAGAAATTCACTTTAATCAGACCTGATAAAATTCGTGCATTTTCTTTTTCTTTCGTGACGAATGCCTGGCTCATTCACGTTATATACATATTAAAATCTGATTTCGATATATCGAATCACACATGGAATGCGTGCTGTGCATTTTGTTAAAATGATGCTTGAATTATTATGTAATATATTTTATAAATCTTATTTATTATTATTTTTTCCTTCTCTGATATGCGAGATACGCTTATTTCACCATACACATGTAGCTATGGCGAATGATGAATCATTAAAAATGTTCATAAACTCGGGCGTCGAGTGCACACGTGTATTAAATCTTTTTCTTACTCAGTCAGCGACTTCATTAAATCAAAACAGATTTTTCATTAAATAGTCCCGCACATTCGAGCATCACATCGCACAAATGTGACGTATTTGTTGATATTTCACAGAATATTTCTGTCTGTAGCTAATTGAAAAATGTATCAATTACGCCCAGACAATTCAATGCATTTAAAATACTCTCGAAAATATTTCGAACATCAAAATTCTGCCAAATAAATTGGAAAATGGAAATGAATATTGAATGCGATTGAAGAAAAGTTTTAACGCTTAAGAAATTTATTTACAATTACAAAATAACCCGAAAATTGTTTGAGAAAACTTTATAATCAATATGCTTATTATCAAGCTGCTAACAATAATAAATAATAATTCATTTATTTTTAACTGGCAATACAATATTGAATTTCTATCGCATTCGTTACAATATTTGCTTTGAAATTGTGAGTAGATTTGTTCCGTTTTCTCGGAAAACACTCAATTGAATTCACAAAAAACCATGTCTGTTTTTCGACCCACTTTTTCCCCTTTTTTCGTGCGTGTTTCGTTTCGAATACAAATGATTGTCATCTGGTGACTGCAAAAAAAACAAAAAACAAAGCCAACACACCGAATGAAATGGAAAGAAAAGAGCGCACATAAAAGTAAACCGACTTAACAAAATTCATTCAGCCGACTAAACGAACGATGTACATATTCAATTTATTCGCAATTACTCAAATCTCGATAAGATGTGAATTAACCACAACGGCAGTGGCAAAGAAACGACAAAAAAAAGGAAAATGAACCCAAGCAATGCAAAAAATACCAACCATGTGGGTTGACAATTCACTTCTTTTTCTATTCATTAATCTTCAGTTTTTTTTTTCCATTTGTGGTTGCCTCACTTTAAAATTGTGAATGTTTTTTGTCCATTCATTTTGCCTATTTTGTCATCCATCGAGTTTACTTGGATGGATTATTGTAAGAAAAGATAAATGACGATGTAAACGTTAGGAATCAGAATGACAACGTTTGCCATTCGTTTCAATTGATGATTTCGTTTTTTCTTTGTCTTTTTTGCATGTTTCATCTGAGTAAGTGTTGCTTTGCTGTCGAGCAAAACAAGTTTCATCGGATGGTTTAAGACCATTTTATTTTTAATATGGAGTCCAAAAAGGATTATGGATGGCAAAAAAAAAATTAACAAATGCATCCATTTAAAATAATACAAAGATACTGACTGAAAACATGAAGATTTAACCCAAAGCAGGAGATAGTCATAGAAAAACGAAATCCTTTCGGCTTTGTGGAAAAAGTTTCACATCGAACATAATGTCAGTTTTTTCTCAATTATTTCAGATTTGATGAAAACGAAGCACACACAAAAAAGTAAAACTTTTCGTTTACTTCTTCTAAAGTCGTCCTTGCTTGTGATTTCAATAATACTGTTTAATGCATTCACTTTTACCATACACCATACGTAATATATTATGGATGGCGCAAATGTTAGAAATTCAAGCAGCTGAAAGGTCGACATCAGAAAACCATTTCCATTTTTTTTTTTGGTGAAAAACGAAGAATAAAACAAAGGGAAAAGATAAAAAGAAGGAAAAATGAACAAAAAATCACACAGAGAAGAACTTCTCGCCTTCGGCAATTCGAATTGTGAATGCGTGTACAAACAACAAGTGTTGAAAGTTTCTCTATGCCGTTTTCAATCGTTAACACAATTCATTGCATTTTTTCGTATTTTGGGTTTCCCCAATGAAAAGCGCAAATGAATGCCATCAGCCACTAGCCATCGGTGTCATCATCTAGGTCGAAATTGAATAAGAGAAACCTTTTATTTCATATTTTGATGCATTTTGAGAGAAATGTCTTTGTTTCGGTGTCATTACGTTGTTCAAGCTGAAAAAAATATTAGAAGGGTTTAGTTTTTGCTACTTGAAAACATCATGGTCATACAATATGCAATGCACGTGAAATGACAATTACACAAAACATAAATTCCAACAAACACCAGAACCAAATTATCAACCGTAAATGTGCTAATCGAATTTCACATTTTTATTCAGACGAAAGCAACAAGCATCAACCGCACTGCTTCAATAATAATTGTGCAATGTTCGGAACCAGTGACGGAATTTTGTGCTCCACATTTAATCGTACACCAAAGCTGTATTGAAGGGCAACCGTTCATAATAATATACCATCTAAAATATGCCAGTCTTTTGAGCCATTTTGTGTGTGTGTGTGTGTGGTGGTCGAAGGTGAACGGAAACAAGCAACAAATACGTACATCGACTCATGAGTTTGAGTATATTTCAATGTTGAATGAATTATTTAAAAAGTCCAAAGCTCGATGTGGCGTTTGTTTTTAATGCGTATAGAATATGAATTCACGTTTAACGTATACGTAAATTGAACGGAGCCTGTATGATGATTTTTTTCGGGATTTTCCATCGCCCTCTGAAAATCATGTCTTCATTTACCTGCATATTCTATATCCTGTTTCACATGTACTAAATGCGAAGGAAGAAAGCCACTGTTTATATGGTTAATGGTACAAAAGCTTTCGTGCTGTATTCCATATTATGATCGGGATGGGTTCAATCGTGTATAAGATTTATTCTATTATTAATGTTAAAACCAGCTCATGAGAAATACAATATATATACTATGTTCGACGCAATATATGAATGAAGGGAAAACATTCGTTTACTTTTAATCATTCTTTTAAATATTTTTCCCGTTTTTCCTTCTCTGTGAAGTAAAATGAAAAACAGTTAAAAATTAGATATTTTGTCGTGTTTGCGTTTTTACATTGGGCTTTGAATCATTTTCTATTTCTGAGCTGTTCAATGTTACTCCTCTTACTATACAAAAGCCCAAATCCAAATAATTCATCTTTCATCGAATCCACGAACAGAAACACCGAGGGTGAAACAGAACGAAAGAGAACGGGAATTTTGAATTGATGGGCCATTCTATGAAATTGAATAACAAAACATGTATTAGCTCGGTAATGGGATTTCTGTTGTGCTTTTGGTACAAAATTTGTACACTGTACTGTGTTTGGTTTTGGTTAGCAAGCTGCTGGTTCACAAGCGACTTATTTTTTTTTTTTTTTTCTTCATTTTATTTTATCAAAATACATGTATTGCTTTGTGTGAACGCCAAACAGCTAATTTCACAAAAAATCGACAAAAATTGAATTCATTCGAAGCATTTACATTTTTTATTTCGATTTTATTCATGTGGCACTCAAATAACAAGACCACAGCCATTGACGACAGAATGACGAAATGGAAAAAAGTGAAACCGGAAAAATAAAAAAAAAATAAAAAAAAAAACCAAGTCCCAAATCAGGGGGTGCAAATGTATTTATGGAAAGAGAGAATTTGTCCTCGTATAAATTCGATTGAGGGGCTTGCAAAGACCGAATTCAATCAATCAAACATTTAGGAGAGCAGAAAAATCAGAGGAATTAAAGACGAGACTAATGTTGTCATCCATACTATACAGTATGAAATTCAAATACTGCGACCCTAGATCAGGTTGAATAAACATTTAGCGTTTAGATAACGTTTATAACCGAACCAAATCAAACAAAATCAGTAACAATGGATCATTAAATGAAATGAATACCGACCGAACTTTGAAAATTGAATGTTCCAATGTGTTTTTAAATGTTTTTTCCACTTCCATTTTGTGTTCTAATTGATATATGGAATGGATACTAAACTCTGGGCATAAAGAGTGTGAGAAACGGGACGCAAAAAATGCATGTAAATTGTATTTACTTTGAACGCCCAACAAATGTCATAATTCACATCGAATTTTTCAAATTCAACACAATGAATGAAATTGTTTAGCCGATGGGGGAAGGATTCGTTACAACCCAAAATAAGGATTTTTCACCATTATTTCCCATTACAAATTTGATTTCATGATTGTAATGTGTGCTCAGCAATAAAAATCAAAATGATGGCATACCCATTAAAGAAGCGACGACTTCAAAAATGCTTAAATTGGGTTAATATCCATCCATAGAGCATCTAATATTGTGATAGTGATAGTTCACAATGAGCAAACATTTCTTTATCTTTAACATTTAATCAGGTACATTTTTCATTGGAAAAGAACACATTTCAATATTGGATCCGATGAGTCTGTAGCTCGTTCAATTGCTTCTTCTCGACGCCATATCTTGTATGATTACGCCAAGAATTGAAAGAGACGTATGACGTTAATGGTGTTGTCGGTACGAAAAACTTATGTGCTTTTGATTTGATTATAACGATACCGAAGAATACTGTTGAACTGTGAATGTTCATCAAAACAAATCAATTATTCGATTTATTTCAACGCCTTGGAGTTTAGTGTTTACGACGAAGATGATGATGCACATTAAACATACGCTAATCGTTAATCTAAATGTTCTGATTTTTTCCCCTCTCTGTTTTCTTTTCATTCAGGCATAGATCAGCATTTTGTCTTCTTGAATGGAATAAGATTGGTGGAGAATAGAATTTTGCCAAGTAATTCAAAAGAAGATAGCATTCGAAGCCGGAGCAGACAGAGATTCCATCAGAGAACACAGCATCAGAGAACAAAAGAGAGCCGCAACGGTGAAGAGATATGGGATTTGGGCAAAAGTAGACGATGAACGACAAAAAACAATAAACACAAAATTCACATTGATTAAACTGTGAGTGACAGTGCAAAAATGATTTATCAAATGAACGATGGAAACGAGTAGACCAATCAATCATGAAAATGAAGCAAGTTCCATCATTCGCTATTGTAATGATGCACCGATAATCCCAAAATCAAATAATAATAATATCAATAATAATAATCGATGTACTGTTAAAGCATCCATTGGGCAACTTTTACCGGCACCATCATTAAATCGTGATAATGATAATAATGATTATGATGGTGATCGAAATAATTTTCACACTTTACACCAGAACAATTCGAAAAGCAGGCATAGTATGGCGATGACAAATGACATCATTATCACAAATCAAAAAATGCAAACAACAGCTGCGAATGCATCGAGCACAATAAACACAATGGCAACCGGAATATCAACAGCAAATCGATATTCCAGAAAATTCCCATCAAATTTAACAGCGCACAATATGCATCATAATCATGGTCATGATGTCGACGCTGGTCTGAGTGATTCATACAGTTCAAAATCGACAGCATCATCATATGGTTCAACATGTACAGATAGTTCATGTGACGGTAGCGAAACTAGTTCAACATCAGGTGAACCAAATTTACCATATCCAGGCTTTCCGGAATTGTCGTTACGTTATTTGACCCAAACGACACGACCACGAAATTATTGTTTATTATTAATAACGAATCCATGGTTTGAACGTATATCGATTCTTGTTATAATATTCAATTGCGTTACATTGGGCATGTATCAGCCGTGCGTTGACGATGATTGCGTTACAAATCGATGCAAAATACTTCAGGTAAATAAACCGTTTTTGTTTCCACTTAAATTTCTATTATCTATTATTTTTTTCAATCCTCCGCCCGTTTTTTATTCGTTTTTGTTTTTTGTTGTTTTCAATTTTCGGTTGAATTGATTTGATTTGATTTTATTATTGTTGATCATATGGCCAATGGCTATTGGTATTCAAAAGCTTTATCCATAAATTATATTTTTATTTTTGAGGTTGGACAATTTGAATACGTTCTGAAAATTAATCGATTTTTTTTTTGTTTATTCCGTTGTTGTTGTTGTTGTTTTTTTATTGGAATGGAAAAAATACAAATATTTGATTTAATAAATCCCCGACAGCAAATGAGGAAAAAAACCAAGAACTAAAGAAACCTAAACATCAAAAATCCATTTGTCATCATTTCAGACATTCGACGATATTATATTTGCGTTTTTCTCCCTGGAAATGTGTATCAAAATGGTTGCAATGGGCGTTTACGGCAAAAACACATATTTGGCTGATTCATGGAATCGTTTGGATTTTTTCATTGTATTGTCGGGAGCATTGGAATATTGTTTAAATATGGAAAATTTAAATTTAACAGCCATTCGAACGATACGTGTGCTGAGACCGTTAAGAGCCATCAATCGTATACCAAGTAATGTATCTTCTTAACTTTTATTTAACACATTAAATTATTACTTATTATTATTTCATTGGAATATTATTATTATCTTGTGTCGTTTGAGTTTTGGTACACACATCGTGTATAAATCATCATTATCATCATCATTTAATGCTGCTTTCTAAAATGTTTGGAATCTTTTTGATGCCGAAAAAAGTGCCTCAAATCGAACATTTTATGTTCAGCTCCATCATCAGTTCATATAGTTTAAGTAGCTTGAGTGGTTTGAGATCGAGCATATTCATCAATATGCATTAGTTTATACAATAGATGTGTGTCGGTCGTCGGTTGTTTGAATGCCTTAAAGAAACAACAATCAAGAATATAGAATCAATATGATGGGAATTGAGCATTGTGTTTGGCTGGTCTCTGAGCGCAAATACACACACACACACACACATTGGACAAATCCAATCGATTAAATAAGTTTTTGAATAAAAAAAAACTACATCGACAACACGTATGCACACAAAAACATGACTTTTTCATACACAAAACAGTGAATGTTGAAACGAAACAATTTTATCTTTTACCTTCGACGATGGGTCGAATGGCATTGATTGTCATGTCTTTAATTCAATTTTATAAACTCTTCGATATTTGATTCTAAATTCGATGAACCATGGGAATATCCAAGCTTTCATTGGTAAATGGTGAAACTAAATCAACCACGTTCATAACATCGAATTAAGTAAAGTCCGTGTGATTTATGAGTGATGGTGCGATGAACACACATAAGTGGTAAGGATTGAGAATGGCATGAAATGAGAAAGGAGGAAATTGTTGGATAATACACTTGGCCGTGATTAATCCATTCGAGCGAATATTGATTTGGAATATTGAGTGAATACAATACACTTGATATCATCTAATTTATGTATTGTGAGCCCCAAAATAACGGGGACTCAGATCAATGGGCACACAAAATAAATGGACAGACATCGAATGTTCACAGCATCCAGTGTTCCCCGAGTAACAAATACGGACGAACAACTTTTGATTCGCTTCCATGCACAACACAAAAATAACAATAACAAAACAAAAACACAATTTACCCGAATCAACTGAACGATTATTGTGTTTTTGATGCGAATCAACGTACCGTATCACAGTCATCGTAATGCGTATGTTTCGGTCTGATCTCATTGTTTTTTTGTTTTTGTTTTTTTTTTTCGTTCCAAATCTATTTGTCACATTTTGAGCGCATTCCTTTTCTCTCTTCCATTGCCCCCGGCAGCAATTATTTTTCTTGTTCATCTTGCGCAACAGTTGATATAGCATTTTGTGAAATTTTCCAATTATGTGGAAATTCAATTTCAGAATAATAAGAGGAAAACGTATTTGCACTTGGTGCTTTTTGCGTATTTATGGATCGTTCGCATGCCATATTATTGTGTCAAATCATAAACCGATTGAGAAATCTGTTTCCTTCTATCGTGCCACATGCATTGGTAGTATCCAATCTGCCCAGGTTACGGTAAAATCCGATATAGGTAAGATGTCTTTGCAAACGGATTCGAAATAAATATGGTTAAAAAGAAAATAGAGAACGAACAAAAAAAAAAAAAAAACTTAGGATGGAAAATGAAATTGCTTGAGCAAATAGCATTATCTTTGCGTATCCTGATAACTGGTGATGTGGCTTTGTATATTTTAAGTCTTCAACTGTATGTCACAATGTCACAGTTCGTACAGTAACGTTTTGGATGTTAGGCTTCTTTAAAATGGATTTTCATATTCATGCTAAAGCCAAAATATTGCCTCACATCGTCTGAGTGTTGCTTGATTTTTCTTTTATCTTATTTCGATCCGAAATTGTTGGCCGTCTCATCGACAAAAATATTATACAGCTTCAATTCAATCCAGGCGCGTATTTTATGTTTATGTTTTATGCTTGTATGTGTATTTATTTATGTGATACATATTCGATACGATACAATGTCATATCAGTATCCCAGATGTACGATTTGTTCGTTCATCCGCTGCTAAAATATACAAGCAAAAAAAAAAATCATTTCTATTCACGATTCACGTGTTTCATCGTTCGCCGTTTGCCATTCGCCATGGCGATGTTTCATGGCTTTTAGCATTTCGATACCGGATATATTTTGCTTTCTGGTAATCAATATATATATACACACACGACCACATTTGATATCATATATGGAACAATTTTTCATTTGAAAGTAGTGTCATCAATTTTCCGGACAAAGAGACTGACTCAACGAACGAGCCAACGGCAAGATGATATCGCACGTAAAATATTGACTCACTAGTATCTCATCTCGTAAATTGAATGAAAGGGATGACAGTGAATTCGCAGTTCAGTATTCAGTATTCAGCACGTTGATTTTTGGATCACGATGTAAATATGCTATTGTATGTGTATGTGGTTTTTCAAAACCTATGACATCTATTTGACGTCTACCAAATGGAAAATATATGGGAAAAAAGAAAACTCTTTCGGAACTATCTGCAAATCGATTGAAATGCCAGCTATTTGTCCGGATAATGTAATTTGAGGCAAAGTCATCATGTCAATAGTCGAAATCTCAAATGAACTGCATGATGAAAAGAATAACAATAATGATAAAAGCCTTTACTACATAAAAAGTTATCAACCAAATTGAATTCCACATAGTGGGGGGTGGCATCAAGGGCAAAGTTATAGCCAATATTTGTTTCATTTGCTATTTGTGACTGTGAATTCATTTGAATGACAAAATGAAATATTTAAACAGTTTTCGTAATATCAATGGGGAATAGCCTAAGAGACCAGATGGTGAAGGTAAAGGTACAAACGATTTACAAAACTGCATATTTCAATATTGTTCTTTGTTATCTCAAAAAATCAAAATAACAAACGAACCAAAGGAATGAAAAGAAAAAAGCACCGAAAAACTAAAGGAAACAAATATTATGTCCAAAATTCGGAAGGAAAAAGGTGCGTGTATTAGCCGTTGTGAGATTATTGAATTCAACATCGAATTTCAAAAACGATTTCTTATTCAACGATGTACGTATTTGCAATCGTAATACAACTGTAAGAGGTTTTTGGCTAAAAAGAAAAAGAAAATAACAAAATAAACATATAAATAAACACAGCCACTTCGCCTACACCACATGAGACATGTTTTCGTCTGTCTCGTATACGTGTATACGGGCATAAAAAGAATGAACGAATCATAAAAGCCAAAGGTTCAGTGCGTGTAGTTAATGATTTTGAAATATTTGGAAAAAGAAATTTTCAGCATTGCAAATCCTAAGTAGGCACTAACACATTTTCCGTATGTCAAACTAAATGTTCAAAAAACTCAAAAAGCACTACGAGCTATGGATAATATTTCGCTACCCTTATGCGAATCACATCTAATACAACGCACATTGAATATGAGTGAACAAATCGCTTGATATACATAATGTATCGATTTAGTAACCTGTTTTATGAGCTCGAAAAAAAAACAGAGAAGAAAAATCATCGTTACGGACGGGCTCGTATCAAAGGTTTATTGGATGGCAAAATTGTTTCATGTACATTGTGTGAAGTGCGTATTAGCTGTGTGTACTGTGTTCCGTGCATAATTTGTAGCGAGAAATCGTGTGTGTAATTTTGTATAATTTTATGTTAGAGAATTCAGTGTGAGACTTCCAATCGTTTACCGTTCATTTGAAGCAGCACATTCCCAAATCAATAACATTCGAATGAACAATTCTGAGTTCAGTGCCATTATTTGCACTGTTGAATTTAAGATTTTTTGTCTCATTCAGCTCTTGCCCTCTTCAAAATGATTTATGGAGGCGAATATAAGCAAATTTAGGCAACGAAAATGAACTTCAGCAGACGATAATTAAATTATAATCATTCAGTTTGAATTGAAGATAAAAAAAAAGAATTGTCAGCCATTTTTGGCATTCTTACCATTTCGTTTATCCAAATGTTACACTTTAGCACAGTCATTTCATTCAAAATAACATAAAATATTAAATTTTGAAGAGGGAAGAAAAAACGAAATGCAAAGAACAGATTTAAATCAACGATTCGATTTTGTCATGTGTTTTGGATGACTTTGTCACTTTAAAAGTCTTTTATTCTCTGTATGTTTTTTTTAAATTTCCATCAATGCGATCACGAAACTGCCATTTAAACAAAATGCACTTTGTTAGCGCTGTTAAACTGTGTGCACATAAAAAATGGATAATGAAAAATGGCATAAAATATTTTCGCATTTGTGTGATATCGTTTGTCGATTTGAATGTCTCTTTTCACCACCCTCCCCTGACTGCCAATTGTGTGTTTTTTTTTTTCATTCTTTTCATCCATTTTCTCTTGCGATCCAAAGCAAATTATGCACTTTGTGTGTGGCATTATTATTATGTAAATATGTGAGTGTGAGGGAAATTCATTGATGCTGACACTCGTCCCATTGTTTCAGTAACCATATTCTTTTTTTTGCATTTCTTACCACTTGTGCCAAACACATTGATTCAACTTTTAGCCTTTTCACTTCGATTTTTGGATTTAGATTCTTTTTTTTATTGTTTGCTTACAAAAAATTTAAATTTCTTTTTCCTTTTTTTCACTTGTACCGCCATTTCATAATATTTTGATGGACCTACGTGCTGCACATGGTGTTCCGATCAAAATGAATTGAAACCCGGCCTCATCATTCGACCAAATTCAAACAACGACAACGACAAAAAAAAAGGTATGCGAATCCTTGTGATGCTTTTACTTGATACATTGCCCATGCTTGGCAATGTGCTGTTGCTGTGCTTTTTTGTGTTCTTTATATTTGGTATTGTTGGCGTTCAACTGTGGGAAGGAATATTACGGCAACGTTGTGTACTTCAATTACCGATGCATGTGGCTGCACCCAAGTGAGTAACAGATTTTCATTATGTATTTTTTTTTTTTTTTCGACACAAAATAACCCAAAAAGAAAACCATCCGAATTGATCTCATTGGATATATATTTTCACAATGTATTTGATTCGATTCAATATAACGAAATCAAACTGTGTGTACAAAAAACAGAAAACTAAATTTTCATTTTATTTCATTTCAATTCTTTTTCATTCAATTGAGATTCGAATTCTTCTTTTTTTTTGTTGTTTTTTTTTCGTTTAAACTTTTCCGTTTTCATTCTAATTCGATAAAAACGCTTCACTTCGCTCATAATACAATAAGCATATCATTTATTAAAAGAGATATAAACGGACAATATCTCTTTTACTTGAATATATACATATATATATTTCTGAATCATTCACATTTCAATTTATACATTTATATTTCCATAAAAATATAGCCAATTTGCTCACAAATCTCGTTTATAAAAACCCAAAACAAAAATAAGAACGTGTTAGTCTCATTCATGCATAAATAATAAATTTGTGTAATATAAATTTGTTCAGCATTCAACATTTCCATTCACTTTGGTTCATTGTCCATTTTGAAAAAAACGACGAAAAAAAAAATGATTTTTCTTTTTCATTTTACTTTTGTTTGGTTCCGTTTTTTGTTTGTAATTTAAATTCTTATCGCGCTCTTCGTCTCACTCTTACATTCATTCTCGTATTACATTCACAACATAATTTCCACTTTCTGATGTATTTGACACCATAAAAACGGAAAACATAAACCAATTCAGTTTCAGTTGGTTTCAGTGTGGACAAGTTCAAAAAGTCTGTTCATTCTGTGCATTCATTAAAATCATTTACTTTGATTCGGATCTTTGTTTTTAGTTTGGTCCATTTTTCCATTATGTTTTATGAGAAAAAAAAGTTAAATTAAAAGACAAATATTCGGCTTATCATGCATCAAACTGATTTCTTAACTTGTTCCGTCCATTCAAAACGCTATTATCTGTTACAGATGAAAATTTGAAACAAATAAAAAGAATTTTTATGAAGAGTATGACGCAGAAAAAAAAAACAAAAAGTCTTCAAACTTTCATCAAGTCTCGACTCTCTATTATTTTTCTTGCTCGCCATTTGTAATGTCGCAATTTTGCCATTTACCATTTTGGTAAAGAACGAAGCACCCGTTCAATTCACTGTGTCGGATTGGCGTGTTGGCTGCTTGGTCTCGACGCTTCATTCAGACGCTCAAATTTAATCATATTTCATTCAATGTGTGTGTTTGTTATAATTTCTTCTTCTTCTTCTTCTTCTTCATTTTTTTCACCTTCGTTTCAATGTTCAATTTACTCGTTGCCACATGCTGTGAAGCAAAATTTACAGTTTTTTTCCCCACCTAACATTATTATGCTTCAAATAATAATGGAATGTCGTCTCTGGTTTATTTTAATTCATTTTTGATTCATTCATTCATTCAATTGACTCCAGACGCGTTCATTTTGGTGCAATTAAAAGAGCTTTTGCGTGTAATATCTCAAATTTGGCCCGCCATCACAACGAAAGTAATATTGTAAATGTGTATGTAAGTGTGCCAAGTCCCTTTGGCAATTGTCTAAAATGGTCTGGGTACCGCGTGGTTGTTCATTCTCAACCAAATGCCAAAACCATTTCAAAACAAAAGCACAAAATTAAGATAAACAGCACATACAGTAAATCAAGTTCACGTTTAAATATATACGAATAGTTATGAAAATATTTACCGCATTTTTGTTCACATTCTCACATTCCATTCATTTTCACTTTGCTGTATTTGGTGGCAATTGGCTTCTGAACGAAATCTTTTAAGCTTTTGTTACTAAACAAAAAACTTTTTGCTCTTCCATTCAAAATACATTTTATTCAATGACGGTTCGATGCGTGTGCCGTTCAATTTTCCTCCAATTTCATATCGTTCATCGTTCAACAATGTCAAAAACTTTCAAAATATAGTTATAATCATTTAGTTTCATTAGATTATGTTCGTGTTATTTTGAAATAACGGCGAACGTTGCACGCGATTATTGGTGTTGTTGTCTACGTATTGATTGAAAATTCACATTTAGAGTGTGAGACAGCAAATGGAAAATTTATTAAGTTTGATGGATGAAAATTGGAAAATAACGTTAAACGATCAAACTCTTCAGTGTATACAGTATACATATTACAGATAAAAGCGTGCTGTCTCCTATTCTCATCCAATCGGATTGGCCAAAAAATGACACCACGATGAAAAAAGGATAATGGAGTGTAATGGAAACGGTGCGGAAGTGATTTAGCAACAAAGAGCACCGTGCAGGCATTTCAAATGACTTAACTTTATATTAGACACGGTTTCATAGGACCAATAACTATAACTACATTCCAGCCATCTATACTAAAGCACCATCTCTAATTGGAGAATCTCACGAAAAAATATATCTATTAATCAAGTTCTTTTTACTTGCACAAATCAACAGTCCATTAAGACTTATTACCATTACCGTTTCTATTATTTTGATGATGATTCACAGAGCTAAGCCAGCGATCGTCTTAATTTTGGCTCCTTTATTTATTTTCTTCCCATAAATATCGGAAGTTAACGGAACTTCTAATGAGCTCGAAACAACGGCGACGACAGCGATTTAACTGCATGATTTAGCAGAAAATGGTAAATTCCAATTTATCATATTTTATTACGCATTTATATCGAACTGAACAGAAGAGGAAAGAAAACCACCTAATCTTGCCGGCAATTTAGCGCTGTGGTTTGTTTTCATTGCTCATTGAATCACTCTCGTTTATATCACAAACACACACAAAAACGTTGATCCGCTTTTTTATACGTTCTTTTTTCAACATTCATGGTATTTGGGTATTGTAAAAATACGATTATAAACATAAGCTAAATATGAATTATTCGAACGTTTTTTTCCCCCTTTTGGACCGTCATATGGATCCATTCTTCTAAACCTTGTGTGTGTGTGTGTGTTAATCGAATGAAATCCACATTTCGTTTACGCTAATACACAAAAATAAAGTTAAGCCACTGGCTAACCCAACCGTTCAACATTCAACATTTATCAACGATGCGCAGCGTTGGCGGTTGAATGAATATATAGCATGATGGAATGTTGAACGAAATTGTAGAATTCATTACAATGTTTGAATTCTTGCCCATTTGAATTTTGATTCAACAATACGAACATCCGTGTCTCTGCATTCTGCAATCAATTAATGGGAAAATACGAAAAGTTTTTCCTTCTCGTGCATCTGAATGAAAATGAAACAATTCATGACACAATGAATGTGGAAATTGCAAACATAAACCATACGAAAACATTGTATATTGATGAATGAATCTACGACCGAATTCCATTTGGTTCATAGTCCGCAAGCATTCCAAGAACAATGTCCATTTGAGCATGTATTCGCCCTAAAATGGGCTATGTTTGGTGCGAATGAGGGATCTATTTTCAATCTCATGCTCCTTTTTATTCCACCGCTATTTCAAAACAAAACAAAAGAAGCTCTTTGAAACTTTTTCCTCGAATAGGATCTGAAACAATGAATTTATCTCGTTTGGTAACTTTGGCCAATATTCATCATTGGCAATCGGTATATCAATGCCGAATGCTGGATATTCGATAGGTCATTAATTAAATTTTGAATTGTATTCTTGGAACTTTATTTGACAATGAAACAATGGGTATTTTGGCTGAATATTTTCAGGATAGCGGTTTTGCTATTTTTCATTTATCGTTAGCACCGCATAACAAACACACTCACACAAATCAATGAAAAATGTCCATTGCGACCAGAAAACATGGCACAAAAGTCACAATTACAAATTATAATGTTTGAACGAGGTTATTAATAGGGGAGTCAGAGACACATAATAATCTCCTTACGATGTTATTATTATATTCAGTATATAAAATTTAACAATCTTAGCAATGGCAATATTTCGCAATAACCAACAACATTAACAACAACAGCCAAATATTTACGCTGTACATGAATAAACAAAACTAATTCATCATCATGTTCAGATTCAGATTACGATTGTAACCACTGTTATTATGTGTTGTAACTAAAACCGTTGTTTAGTAAAATCCCCTCAGAATCGGACATGTTTTACGTAATTACGTTACAAATTGAAAGTTGAAAGGAACACCTCTCCACTTTTGTACCGCAAATTTGTCGGAAATAATGGTTTAACTAAACGAATATGCCTTGCCAGGTCAATTAGAACAGACCGTCCACCAATAAGCAGCACGTGGCTTTGGCTGTGGCTTTTGGCTGCATTGTGATGGTCAAGGATGTTTGTTTGCTTTTATTGCGTGTAGAAAATAAATTGTAGAATGAATGATACATTATAAATTTATTTGTCCTGTAATAATGAATGCGTAAAGAGTTGAAGGCATCTGAAGCACAGCCATTCATGAGAATGGTTGAATTTTAAATGTACATATTTTGGAGATTCTTATATTTTTATTTTATTTTATTTTATTTTTTTTTTTAATTGTTCAATAGCGTGCTGAACAAATAGTCAAAAATGCTCTGGACCTATTTATTCTTTTTTGTTATGAGTTATGAACCAATCCGGTTTCTTCAAGTTTGATTTATTGATTTTGTTCAAAAAAAAAAATGTAGATAAAAAAGCACGAATCAATCAATGACTTTTACAAAGTCCATTCGAATTGGGAATGAATCAAAATAATAAAAAAAAAGTGAATGTTTTTATAACCCACAAAATATCGACACATAAATAAAACTCCGCAAAGTAAAAAAGTAAGAAAAAAAGGTTTCATGTTTTAGACAGCCAACCAAATTGATATATTTGAGCAAAAACGAGAGAGCCAAATTTGATTTTCAATGCCGTTCCTTTTTCCCGGTTTTATTTGTGTTTGCATTTTGAACAATATGCTTTTCGGGATTGTTCGTTGCCACTATTTTCTATTTATCTATCTTCTGTCTTTTATCCTCTGATGTAAATATTTCCGAGAAATTTAATGATTTATTTTCTTCTCTTGTTTGCATTCTTTCGTTTGTTATCTTTGCTTCCCACACCCGAACACACTGTTTGTTGTTTTTTTTTTTGCTCCCATTTTGAATTTGATATTATTATTTTTTTAATGCCGCGGTTTTTCCTGTTCGTCGAATTTTAATTCATTTTGTTGAATTGTTTTGATGGAAAATATCGATAAGAAAAAACCACAAGTTTTATTTTCTCGGTTGTCAAATTTTGACAACAATGAAATGCATATCGTTTCCATCGCATCGCATCGTACCATTCTTGTTGTCATGTGCCCGACCATGGGAAAATGTACAATATATTCTAATTTCGAAATTTCTTTGAATGGATCGGATGACGGTGGATGGCAAGGAAATAAAAAATGAAGTTGTCAAAATTTGACCCAAATCGCTTGGACGAAACAGCTTTTGAGTTTTATTTTTGTTTTCTTATGTAATTTATACTTTCAAATGTCTCAAAAAGCGAAACTGATATATTCTGAAATAAAAGCAGGTGAATTTCGAAGAAATTTAGAAAAAGTTTGTAAATTAAGGCGTTCGGATTTTTCCATTTGCAGGGATCTGCCAGACGATTACAGAGTTCGAGTTCGAATCAATTCGTAAGAGACTAAATCCATTTTGTGTTTTATTTTCTGTTTGTGTTGAGAAGTTTTACGTGTCTACAATCAAACAACAATATTATGTCTCGCAAAAATATTAAAAACAAAATTATACAGAGAGAAAAAAAACACCAATGAAATACACACAAAAACACAACATACACAGAAATCCACCGCATTCAAAAGTTTGGGTCGACAATTGGGTTCCGAAGTTTCGCTGCCATCATGATAGAGAATCAACATTGACACCGGACCAAAAACAATTAGCTCAATATTACCTAACATTCAAAATAAACTATAAAATATATCACACAAACCATCATCATTTAGCCTTAAACGCTAAACGCAACATAAAACATCCGTCCATTTCATATTCTATATAGCACACGTATATTTGCTTTTTATACCGGGTACCCGGGCTTTCTTGTTTATTCAATTCAATTGTGTTTCATGTTTGTTCGTAATTTTTTCATTTTGATTGTTTATTTTTGTTTTTCTCTTGCCGATGGGCTCATTGTGAAATACATTTTGAGTTCATCCGTATTCATATGCACACATTACACACCACACAAACACACACACGCACACACACAATCATACAAAGCAATCATACAGAACATTGAAACAATGGAATATTTGGTGGGCGGCCAGTAGACATTTAATAACATGACCAAAGAATAATAAAAATCATTTTCTCGTAACAATTATCTGCAAATAAAATGTTAATCATTTGTTGTTTGAGCGCAACAAAATAAATGAACTGTTAATTCGTCTGTTACAATTGTCGTCCTCGGTGTGTGAGAACCATTCTGCCATTCAATGGATACTGAGCCTCCAACCAAATGAATAAAATGAAATACAAAAATACAACATTGTTGAGCACACAAATCTGAGCTTTGTGTTAGCAAATGTGTGTTTGTGTGAATGAATGTATGAACGTGAAAATTTTCCCTTTTATGTAATGGATAATGTTTTGCATATTCAATTATCAACAATTTTTGGTTTCCCATGCACAATTCTTCAGTAAATTAATGAAAATAAACTCGACAAAATAACGAACTAAAATGAATTGAAATGGATAAAATAGCCGACTTCAAAATCCAAGGATTTAATTGTACAGCCTCGGCCCCAAATTGAATATGCAATTCAATGTTTGAATCTTCTGTTTTGCCTATTTGTTTTCATCCGTGTGACGTAGATTTTTGCTCTCAAAATTGTTTTTGGTTTTATTTAAGCATCGAAAGCAAGTTGTTTTTTGCCATTCGCACATTCGAACACATGTCTGTCTACAAATGGGAAATATATAACGATGCCTTACATCATTAAAACTCAATCATATGTAACATGATGTTGAACATATTTAAATTGTTAATGAATCGAAAAATATTTTGCTATTTCGAGCATTTCGGTTGTTTTTTTTGGTATTTGGTACTCAATCAAATATTCCATTCACCAACAAAACCACACGATTTTCATTGCATTTTAAAATGTACCGTGAAACAAAATGATAATAATTTAAAAAACTCAGCTTAATTAATACACGTGTTTAGTTGTTGAAAAGAGGGCGGCGATGGTGGCAATGAATATACAATATACAATATACATGTGTAGTATATTCCATGCATATATCAATAAATAAATAAATATCAAATTAAATGCTGAATCATAACATTCGCGAATCGTTCTACGAAATTAAAAACGGTTGTAAACAAACAAATATCGGAAATCGTAGCGTTCAATCGAGCTTACCGTTGTTGTGGCTGTCACTGATGTTGTAATTCATCATTGCGGCTATCCAATTTATTAATTGCATATTAATTTCATTTTGAAAGCCAGTCCCACAGCTAATGGCAGATTGAATGAGAAAAACAAATGTTCAATACTAAATCTCGGCGAAATGGTTAAAGTTGTAAAACGGGGATCAGCCCATGAAATTTGTCTAGAGACTCATAAAAATGCATCGCGAAGTGAAGCAGAAAAAAATAACGATCAATACTCACATATATGTATATAGCCCATAAACCGAAAAGCATTAAATCCAACCGAAGGTATCGTTTTTTTCCTACCCGAAAGAGAAATATTTGCTTTTCGAAGAATTAGCGATTACTGTCGATGGCTTTTCAAAACTCATAAAGATTTGCAATATCATATTTTGGAATATGAGACAACACAACGAATAATACAAATAATGTCAACTTCAAACGTTGTGTCATATCGATTTGATGGAAGCCAGTGAATGTGCGAACAGAAAATGATATAAAAATAAAAAGGAATGTCAAAAAAAAAACAGCCATCAAACGGCGGCAACAGCAGGCTACGAAATACGCGCCCAGTTCAGAAAACAGTTCAATTTTTTGCACATTGATATTTGACATGGCATCACAATTGAACAGCATATCCGATGTGTCATATTTCGTTACAAAATAAATAATAAATTATAATATCAAAAATTAGCAACTCAAATGGGATATGGAGAGCGAAGGAGACAATGTTCACAAACAGAATGGATAGTAAAAAAAACACCGAGAAAAAAAATAACAGCAATAAAATAGCGAACGGTTTGTCTATCAATCCAGCGATTGAAGCATGAAATATGAATAGTAACAAAGCGAACTATAGCCAATACTCGATATAACAAACCGTTGCAAATATGAACAACAAAATCTGTCAGTCAAGCTTTGAATACACATAACGAACCGAGGAAAAGGCAAAAGAATGTGAGCGAACGGCAGACATATCAGGAACAAAATGAATCATTATTTGATGTATTTTTTAATACCAAATGCGATGTCTATATCGAACGGCTGTACGCTATGTCATGAGTTACATGAGCAGCAGGCTTATGAGCATATTAAATGATGTGCCATCATTGATATTATCATCGAACATCGAACAAAGCATTTGAACATTGAACACACGATGAAAATTTATTATTATTATTATTATACTTTCAACAGTCAAAAGCATCGGAGCATTAATCAATAAATAAATACCATAAAGTACTAATATCTTCACACGCATACATTCACCACCCACATCATCCAGTATACGGACGATGGAACAAATTCAAGAATGTGTGACAAAAGCAATAAAATGATGGCCTTTTTCCACATTTATTGTTCAATTTCTGTTTTGAATTTTTCATCAAAATTGCCTGATGCATGAAATAGCATTGTTTGCGTGATGGTAAGCTCAGCCTAACATTGAGGCCTACATTTTATAATTGTTGGTGACCGCGACACAGATCTGGTACAAGGAAACAATCCGAGCATCCGAGTACGTCGCATTACGTTTGGATCGTTCATTATTTTGTGCCTTAAAAAAAACTATAATTGTTTCAGTCCGTGGTCGCTTCGCCGTTTGCCGTGTCGATATTGTTTGAATGATTCCATTTGGGGACAGGAAATAATGCATTTCTTCAATCAGATATGTAATGGGCATTTGTTACATTCAGATGCCTTGTTTTCCGGGGGCCTGAGCGTAACTATTGTGCTGCGCCTTTATACAATGTTTCAATGTTAATACATTGAAAACGGTAATGAATACAAATTACTAACATAACCATTATCTGAGCTCATTCTCAATTGAATTTTAATAACATCCATTGCAAACGAAAACTTATACACATATGTTTCTTTGTCTTCAATTTCGATCAAAAGCTTTACGTGCAAAAATTTGTAATTTGATCCGTTAAACGGATCGAATAAACCCAACATAAGCGACACATCAAATAAAGGATGAACAAATTTGATTTGAAAGGCATTGAATAAATAGAAAAATGGAATTTGATTGGCCCAGCCCGGTCCGTCTATCCATTTTAGCTTTGAGTCGTTTTTGGCTGTAAGCTGTTTTTTTTTTGTTGATCTTCCATAATAACCAGTTGACACTTGATGTTTGTCAAGCCATATTCGGATTACAGTTCATCGAATGTTTAGAAAATTGATACCTCAACCATGCAACATTTATCCTAAGCCCGTGCTGTCTGCACGATTACGGATCACGTTTTCATTGAATGAATTCCAAAATCCATGAATAACAAACGGAACACGTACGATTTCAGAATAATAAATGATTACGTTTTTATCGTCTCTGGCTACGTCTGCTAATGATTTGTCAAACAAATACATGATTCCTCGACGGGGTCGTTTCGCTATCTCCATTTTAACTGAAGTTGTTGTCGGAGCTTATGATATCATCATTATTCCAAAATGATAATAATCCATAATTTAAAGCACATTTGGTGTCATTGCCACAAGCAAAAACCCACCATCGTCATCATCTTTATCTCCAAATCGTCGAAGAATTGGTAGTTGAAAAATAAAAAAAAAATAAAAATGAAATTAAAAAGATAAAGAATTTATGAAAATGTTTTTCAATTCATGTCACGTCATCAACGTAAACAAATCAAACTCTCATCATGTTGCACACCTTTTTTGTCGCTCATCTGCCACCTTTCCGCAATTATTCGACGACAGCAGCTTTCTCTTATTTCAATCATTTTTCTCTTCGGGCTGCTTTTCTGTTCGTTGTTTATTCTTGCGTTTTAGCCAAAAAATATATGATGAAATAGAGTGCGATGAACGATGAGGGTATGAATAAAAGAAATTTTTGACTGTTTTCACTTACGAACTTAACGCATTTAGAAGCAGAGAACAAAAACCGATTCATAAAACTTTTTGAATCACTCTCATCGAAATTTGAATGTCATCGCATTCTATTTCCCATTTCAGCCAGTTGAAAAAAGCGAAATTCATCAAAAAACAAAATCAAACATATACAAAAATCCAAATACAAACACAAAAACAATACCGATACGAAGACCAAACATGAACAATGAACATCCCTCTCCAATCCTCGTCCAATTTCCAAATACACGCATAATTTAAACATTTTTTTGTGTCTCAATTTTGATGATTCAATTAGGTATAGTCGTTGTGCCAATTTAAACACGTATTTGTCGAGTGAACATTTCTTCTTTTTTTCTATCTAATTAAATGGAATAAGCCAAAGTAAATATAAAACACAAATATAATTGTTGATGAAAATGATGTCTCTCTTCTTGTCGTATCTCTGTAATTCTGACACTGAATTATTTATTTCTCGATTTATATAAATCGAAAATGAACACGAATTTGAGAATGTTTTTCTCCTTTATCCTCTTGATTTTGTATTTTGAGAATAATTTTTTCTTAATTAACTACTATTAATGGTTTTTTAAACTCTTGACCGTTCAGATCCGTATCATTTAGATGAGTGTGTATCTGTGTTTTTTTTGCCCTGCCGGAGAGAATTAGAATAATTAGAAATATAATTGGTTTAATTAAGTAATTTGTTGAATAGAATTCTTTTCACTTCAGATCTGATTTTGGTTGGAAGCGCTTCTATTAACCTCAGCCCTGTTGTTTCTTTAATTCAAGTAATCTCCTGCTGTTGTTCTTTTTTTGTTTTTACCTTTTATACCCGTTTCTGTTTGTGGTATACTCTCGTGTGTATCATGGTATTCAATGAATACCATCCGAATCAATTTGAGTTTGTTTTGTTCTGGATTTTTTTTTTTGATTGTGTGTAGAATTGAATTGACGCCGTGGATCATGGTTTGTTGTTTTTATTGATTAAAAGCATGTTCTCTCCATGTCCTATGTCTCAACCGATAAAGTTTTTTTCAAAATAATAAAAGATTTGACCTTTTCATCGCTATAGCGAATAAAATGTGGTTTGATATTGATTATTTTCCCTTCGCTCTCCCAGCTTTTACCACACATTCGATTACGGTGAACAGCCATAAGCATACAGCGTACACCTGTCGAACAATCAATTAGGTTTCTTCATTTTGTGAATGAAATTTGTTGGTTGCGTGAAGCCGATAATTGGAAAGAAAAACTCGGTGAAGAATTTTTTTTTGCATTTCTCTCCCAAATGCTGGTAATTTTGCACAGATTCGTTGAAATAATAGACCACGTCATAAATCGGGACCTGAAACAGTGTTCTGGATAGCCATCGATGTACTAATAAAAATTCTGCGTAAATTTGCCTTGCTTGCCCAGAAAAAGCTGGAAGCTTTTTACACAGGAAGAATGTTTTGGTTAACAAACCAAACAATTTGATTTTATGGATCGAGTTTTGATTTTCTTGGTTCGAATATTTTTAATAGCGTCATGTGCTCCGAACAATTCACTTTGGCCCAGCAGGAATGGGAAAAATCCAACTGAAAAAAACTGCTTGTTTGCACCGTTTCGTTGTCTTCTTCAAACATAAATTGTATATGCAAAGTCCCATAGCACACCTTTGTTCGTACAATTCACCCGAAGCATTATTATTTAATGCTGAAAATCATGATATATATCCTGATGTAAGAGATTCATCTGATTTGGTCTTGGTGCTCGGTTTACTGATGTTGTTTCCGTCGAGTCATACAATATATGAAGTTACATGACACCGGAACGTTTACGGAATAAAAAAATCAAACTGATTAAATTGTGGCTGAAACAAAATTCAAACGGAAAAATTACCGCAAAATATTTTATATTACAAAAATCACAGAAAACTAGGTACTACTCAGTTGCTGTATCTGGCAGCGAAAATCTTCCTCACAAACACGTCAACGACATAAAAAGAGGAAGAGAGTGAAAAAGACGCGGGAAAAAACCTGATGATACTCAAATGCAAATTGAAATTAAAACGGAAAAAAGGCAAAACTTCCAACATTTTATGCCGATAACATCATCATCGTTCATAAACTCAATTGACACAGCACATTCATTGCAACACTCAGAATTTACCTAGTTATATGTAGCCTTTCATCACAAGTCTCTTATCTCGGGCATCATCCGATTTGTGTGTGTGCTCGGTTTTCAAACTATATTTTTTCAATTTTCAATTTGTTTCATTTCACCACAACCCACAACCATGAGCCATGAGAACAGTTTTCTGGCAATTGCGTACATAGTACATAGCAATAATATTCATAATAAAAAAAAAATAATTCATTTTTTGCTTTTCCCTTGCCATTTCTCATTCTCGCGCTCTTACGTAAATTCTGAATTCGTTGTGTCATTTGTTCGTCGTTTATGGAGTGGCTGCGAGTACATTTGTATGTCAACAGATGAAATCAAGAGCCACAAAAAAGCACCATACAAACTATTGACGAATAAGATGCTAGAAAATATTGTCACTTAACTATTTTTCATTTTTTATTCTTCTCCAGTGAATCTTCGCAGTTGCATTCGTTTACTTCTTTGCCAAAGTGATAGAGAATTTTGTGAAAATTCCACTATTCATTTCATTATTTTTCATAAATGTATGGAATTCATCATTCAAATACAAAATGAGAACGCATTTCGTACGTCTTTCGTCTATTCTCGTCATTGACTCAAACCTCGTATACACTAACGCTCGTTTAGTGAAAAACACTTGAACAAAAACGTAGCACGGCTAACAATAACCCATCCAGCAAAAAAAATAAAAGATGAGATATTTACCGGCATTTGTGTACCGCCATATGAATCGTATGAATATGAGGAAGAAGATAACACAATTTGCGACGGAAATAGCGGATCACAATTCTTGTTCTTTCACCATCACGTCGTTATTGCTTTCGAATGGATTGAAATGGCTTTTTTATATCATTCGTCAGTTAAAGCAAGCGAATATTGTGTTACAGGGCGTTAAGTGGAACAGAAATACAAAACAACAACTTTTAAATCATGCAAACCAAGAATATGCGAATCTCTGACTTTCACTGAATTCACTCTCTCTTCTCCTTCAACTATAAAATATTGTAGTCAAGTACTGACTCCGTTCTCCGGATTCCGATTACACATTCACATCACATAATCGCTGTTGAGGAATATGTGTGTGTTTGTCATCTTCCAATTGAATTGTTTACTCGTGTTTCTTTCCCATTTTCGTTCGCTATACAATTTTCTCTGGTAGATATTTGAGAAACATTTAACAAACCATTGTGGTATCAAGTTACAGCACTCACTTTTTGTTTTTGTTTTTTCTCACATTTTTTTCCCATTGCATCCTGTCACCAAGTTGTTCAGAGCGTACGCGATTTTCCGCTCCATAATTTTGGGAGAAGCTAATTTTAGAGCTAGAGGCTGAAGGTGAACTCTAAATCCAGTTCCATGAAATTGAATTGTGTTTGGATATTATTTGCTATTTTAGTTTTTTTGTATCTCTTCGTTCAATTTCAACAGTTTTACGTCTTTAACATATCACAATTTGTATTTTACAGTTGACTTGAGGTAGTTTCGGTACTTGCATAGTGTTTGTGTACGGAATGAAAAGAGTTTTATGAGTGGACATAACTCCAAATGTTTCAATTTCATTCGAATGGTGTCAAATTGGGTTGGTTGACGGTGAATGCTATGCAAATAATCGGGCCAAAAATTGTGATATTTCTAATTAAATTGTTACAATTGGATGGCCTTTAACATGAACAAGTCAATCGAGCATTCTCTGAATCGCTGGTGACAAAATCGACCATCATGATTACGACTTTCAATCAACAACAATTCCCATTCACCTACCCACCGTTGCCCGATTTTGATGTCATTGCACTATTATTTATTATTCAGAAATGGCTCAAATCATAATGTATCTCGTTTAGTGGAACGTAAAATGGAATGCGATTGAAGGAGGAGGAATGTTGAGCAACACAATGAAAATGGATATTTTCCGATTCATTGCGGTTGCTTCGCACACATTCGGAATGTAAGTACCTGCATATTATTCAAATTGATGACATCAATCAATAATAGCAATGAATAAATCGTTCTGCTTCGCAAGTCACAAGGTGTACGCAATGATTTCATTCTGTTTTGGGTTCATCATCTGTTTAGTCGTCTAATCATCGATACGTCTGTGACGTATCACTGTTGATAATAAATCCGCGCAGTTTTTCTTTTGTTTTACTCTTTCGCTGTCATTTGTCGGTTGACAAGCTGACTTTTAAGCCAAAGCTCGCGTTAAATCTAGACTAGATAAGACACAGCGAACTCATACATCGCCGGTAAAACCTATTTTGGATTTATTATGATGGATTCTCATTTTGTTCATCTAGTCCTTCAGTGCTGTGGTGATATTTATAACCGCTGTTGCTTATTCATAATATTAACTAAACTTTTGTCATTTGCTATTCATTCATTCTTGTGCATGCAACGACATTCATGCGTCTCTAGTCTTTAATCTTTTTTGTGATGTGCATATAAAAAATAATTTTGCTTCCAAAGATTTCGCTTTATTTTTTTTTTTGTATTTCACATTTGTAGCATACTCGTTGCATGACTCTTCCACAATGGCAAATAACGTGTAACAATCTAAGTTAATAGTCAGCAATGAGCGATGGCCATAGCACAAATAATAATTTGTGGTGCATCGTTCTCACTGTTTTTTTCTCTCTCTTCATTCATCATTTAACATTTCTTTTTTCGCTTCTCTTTTTTCGATGTCGTATTTTATTAATCGTACACTTCAAGTTGCTATGCATAAAAAAAAACACTCCACCAAATGGTGGAAAACATAAAAATGAAAATTGCCTCAATTTGCGCCATCAAACAGTCGAATCAACGATTGCATGATGCCACTACGTTCATTCAACTGTTTGACGGACCGTTTTTGTATTATTTTTTGTTTTCGATTTTTCATTTTTCTTTTTTAAAACTTTCATTTCAAGCAACAAACAAAATATCTAAATTGCTGAAAGTGGCTTTAGAACGTTTTGCATTGAAATAAAATTGATATTTTTGCAGCATTTCATATTATTATGAATTTTCCAAAGAACAAGATTATATTTGTTCGAGGCCAGCCGATTCGGGAATGCATTTGTGCTCATCATTGCCTCCATATCGCATCGGACCGATGATTTGTAATGGTGAGTATACAATACATACAACGACCGAACGCCATAAACCATAGGGCACATGCAAAAAGCAAAGCAAAAAAAAAGTCAATCAATTTATTTTATGAATGTGCCCCTCCTGTGATAGTTATTTGAAATCTTTCGCGTTCCTCTTATTTCGGTCGTAATCGCCAAAAATTGGATCGCATGAAAATGGCTTGCAACACAATTTATTTCTCAATATGCCTGGACCAAAGATCAATTTCCGACTCCTTTTTTCCAACATTTTTTTTTTGTCTCTCTCTCTCTTTCTATTTCATATGGAATTCTGGCCGAAAAAATGACCAACAACGATGACAACACCAATAACAACAACATTACGAGCAACCAGCATCGGCCGAAACATTTTCATACAATTATCCAACGAACTCCACGTGTGTCAATTGGAATCAATATTATACAAATTGTACACAATTGGGCGGCAATCCATTTCAAGGAACCATTTCATTTGATAACATTGGAATGGCATGGGTTGCCATATTTTTGGTGATATCATTAGAAGGATGGACCGATATTATGTATTATGTGCAAGATGCTCACAGTTTTTGGGATTGGATCTATTTTGTTTTATTAATAGTGGTAAATTGTTCAGTGTTCAGTGTCAAATACACACAGTTCGCGTGTATGTTCTATATCGTTTATAAAATGAAAGTAGAAGAAAAAAAAAAGCGGCAAAAGAAGAAAAAGCGAGCGATATGTAGACATGATGTTAGATACTTGGATTGGACACAAAAAGCAATTCATCCATTTGATCATCATCGTCTGGGGGTTTTGTTTTTTGCATAAATGTCCGTGCAGCGAGCCCAACAGACAACCATTCAAACATTGTTATGGCTCAATTTAATGGATGATGTTTTTCTATCCCAATGGATTAAGGGAAAATTGGGATGGCGTATGCCATCAAAAGTTCAAAAAATTTGCGTGCCATCCAATCCAAGTATCTATAATCCGAATAATCGATTTTGATGATCGTTAAGCGTATCATTGAATTGCTTTTATTTCTTGCTGGTCTTTTGATGCTTGTCTCACCCTTTTCTTCTTTTTTTCATTCCTTTCTTCTTTTTTTTTGACTTTGACTGGTGCGACGGCTTCATAGATTGGATCATTTTTCATGATAAATCTCTGTCTCGTCGTAATCGCAACACAATTTTCGGAAACAAAAAAACGCGAAATGGAACGTATGCGACAGGAACGAGCCCGTTATACGTCCACATCAACAATAACATCCAGCACAAATAATTCCGAACCATCAACATGCTATGCTGAAATTGTAAAATATATTGCACATTTATGGCGACGCGGTAAACGACGACTAATTAAGAAGTTACGCGACTATAAGTATGATAATAACAACAATTTAAATTAAATTCGAATAATTTGAATCTAAATCATTCCAAATACAACCCAAATACTTGTCCTTTGAACACTGAATACTGAATCAAAATCCATTTGCCCGAAATTTTCGAATCTGAATTTCCGTGTCGTCATGAGCCATGAGCACGTACCATCGGAAAATATAATTGAATTGAAACAAAATGAAATGCGACAAAAAGAAGTAGATTAGAACTTATTACCCTCATTTCCTTGACTTTAATTTTGATATCATTGTGCAACGGAGAGAAGGTCATTAGTTGGATTGCTTGACGATAGACTTCGTGGACCAAGTTCGTGCAAAGGATTTTGATTCATAAGCTTAAGCGTGTTATGCTATTGAAATGTTCCAAAGAATTTCGGAACCTTAATAACAATTCTCCAACTAAATAGTTCCGTTTCGAATTTTCCATATCGAGTCGTTATTATTTCGAAAGGACTCATACGATAATAACAGATGAATCACATCCGGTTTTTCTTTTTTTTCTCAATTTTTCCCGTATGCGAATCCATACATAAAAGCAGATATCGAAATCAAGACGAGGACCTTTTGCCAAATGCAGACACGTTCACATTATCGCCACACAAAATCAAATGCCATCATCCAAATTGTCCGAAAATGAATCAAAATACATCAACAAAGGACGGTACAAAACGCTTGAAATCACATATATGCGATTCGAATAGCATATCCGGAAGCATTATGATGCCAAATAATTGCAATAACAGCCAATTATCATCGCCGGATATGTCCGAAGCAAATGAAATGCTCAAATATTCCAATGCATCGACAAATCCAAACGGAAATGACGAAAAAGATGAAAAATATCGAACCAGTTCGTTGAAAATTCCTAGTGTCATTAAAGTCGAACAACAGCAAACGGTGGGTTCATTCACATTTTTCTTTTTCCTTTTTTTTCAAGCAGGAAAAACAAATTGGCTTCTTTTTATTCTTTTGTTGGGATAACTGTTTTGACCCTTTTCAATGTTCAAATAAAATTTCATTTATGTACAGCAAAGCGCAAATGGATCAACGGAATATTTAAGTCCACCTGCGTCAGCCCGGCGTCGATCATCGGTAATGTTTAATGAATATGTTATTTTACATACGCCACCGAATCTATCTGAAGGCCAATCGAATAAAAATATTTCCCAGGTCGAAAAAACAACACAAACTGGAGACGGGAATATTTGGAAGGTAGAAATATAACAATAGATTTATGTTTTCTATTTTGCATCCATTCGATAAAATTATAATTTGTACACTGCCAAGCTGAACTAGTACAACTACTAGTGCTTGATGTGCGTTGGTATTACTTTTTCAACGGGTTCATATGATTCTTCAGAATGTGTTGATAAGCCATCGAAAATGTCAATTTTTGGGAGAAACGTTTTTTGAGAAAATTTGGTTTTGAATTTTTTTTGGAAATTTTGAACAAAAAAAAAATTTGGAGGAAAACAAGTTGGTAGCATGCGACAACAAACTTTTCCATAAATCCTTTCCTCATTTCAGTACGAAATGAACAACAATAAAATTTTTGAGTACAAAAATGAAAAAAAAAAAAATTGAAAGAATTCGGCATTTTTGGAAAAATTCCGCATTTTTGCAAAAATACCGCATTTCGCAAAATATGCGATGCATAAATCGAATCATATCAGAATCAATTCAATAAAATTACTGAATTTTTATGAAAAATTAAATATTATGTATCGCTACTGAATTTTAGTTGTGATGTTTTTCGTCCCTTTTCTATTTGAATACTCTCACTGTATAATATTCATTGTCATAACAAACACACGCACACACTCAGCAACAATGCACTACCGTACACACCAAACTGTCTCTCACTCTCAAACCATTTATAAAATCTTATCTTCAATTTAATTCTCGTTTTTTTTCTCTTTATTGTTATCGTTTCATTCTCGGTTCGCAGGTGAACTTAGGCCATAATTTATGTTCGCATGGAACGAATACCATATTAACCGATTGCTCAGATTTGAATTTCAACGACACAATGACATGTCAAGAGCTTTTAGCATTTTCCGTTGCTTTTTCGGCTGCATTGCCAACAAATCAAAATACATTGGATTCATTTTATTCGTCGTTGGCCCATCATGAGCTCCAGCAATTGAATAGTCAAAATGCAACGGAATGCAATGCCAATTTAGATGTAAATAATCGTCGTGTAAACGTTGTGTCAGCAACAACGGCAACAACAGCACCGACGAGGCTCAACTCAATGACACCAGCAATGCCACCACCATCAAATGGTTATGAAAACTTTTCCTGTTGCTATCATTTGTATCAAAATTCCGCTCATATTGAGGCACTAATGTCCAGCAAACAAAAGCAAAACAAATTTTGCGCACCAATCATTCTGATATGGAGAATATTGTGCAAGGTTTTGAGATTTTTACGTCGTTATATTAAAGTATTAGTTGAACACAAATACTTTCAACAAGGGATTCTATTGGCCATTTTAATAAATACATTGTCAATGGGCATCGAATATCATGATCAACCAGAAGAACTGACAGTCATCGTTGAAACGAGTAACATTGTATTTTCGGGTATATTTGCTGTCGAAATGTTGCTTAAAGTCATTGCCGAAGGACCGTTTCGTTATGTTGCCAATGGATTTAATGTGTTTGATGGTGTTATCGTGATTTTAAGGTAATGTATTTGAGCAGGGTCGAGACTGGCTGGATGGAAAGCTGCTTGCACAAAAACAAAATGTTTTCCCAACAAAGCCGGGACCGATCCATTCAATCGTGTTCTCTTGTTTTGCTAAAGAGAAGAATAATTGTTGTGAGGCCCGTTCCATGTTCCATTGTTGTTTGCCGATCTATCACAATTCAAGTTTTTCTTTTCACCACTTTGTTCATCGATGGATTTTGAATTTTTGTTTCGTTTTTTCTTTTATTTTTTCCTCTCTCTCTTTCTCTTTATGAAATTCGTGACACATATCCAATTTTTTCGCCATATTTCCTACAACCGGAATGGATTCTCGTCAAACTACAACCATACAAAACAACAATCAACCCAAATCGATACACATTCTGATATCGGGCGAACGGAAATCGCAATCGTAATTGTAATCGCGTAAAACAGTGTATTCGAATTAGGTCAACAATTCTTTGGCATTAGCGAAGGTAGCTCTGGATTGAGTGTATTGCGTACATTTCGTTTGTTGCGTATACTGAAATTGGTACGTTTTATGCCAAATTTACGGCGTCAACTATTCGTCATGTTGCGTACAATGGACAACGTTGCGATTTTCTTCTCGTTACTCATTTTGTTTATATTTATATTTAGGTAAGTGGTTATTTCATTTCATAGGTCGTTCACAAACACAAACACACACACCTGCTAAAATGGGTGTTGTTTTTTTGTTTCTATTCATTTTGTTGTTTGTTTTTTTTTTTTTGTATTTTATAAATACTATATATTATTACATCTCTCTGTTTCCCTCCGAGTCCTCCCAATCGGCGCTATTTTGAGCTGTTGTTCAGATTTTTTGCAAAGAATATATACAAGAATAGCAATCAGAGCGATAACAATGCGAATAAATTCAACAATAAAATATAACAAAAAAAAAACAGAAATAAACCGGAATAGATTTTTGTTCAATGTGGAGAACGTGGCATCGAATTACAGAATAACAACAATATACGAAAGGAAATACACAATAAAATGTGATCAAAAAAAAATAAACTAAATTGAAATGAGTAGATGAAATCAAAAGAAAAGAAAAGAAAAGAAATGCTGTCACTTGTTGTGTGTGTGTCTCTCTCTCTGTGCGTTTTTTGCACGTTTCTTGAGCAATGTCGCAATCTGTTTCATCGATGAATAATAGCGCCAAATAAAAGTAACAAACAGCATAAATCGGTGTGTAATATGTGGTGTATTATGTACACTGTACAACGCACATCATCATCACATTATTATTGTTGGTTATTATGTATGGAGCGATGAAGAAGAAACGCGAAGCACATATTCAGATGAATTGAGTCTATTGTTAGGCATCGCGTTTCCCCTTTTCTTTAGTTGAGCTACAGATTTGTTAGCCTTGAATGCAAAAGCGTATCGCCTTGTGAGCTTACGCTTTGCAAAACAAACATAAAATGACGAATGAAATGATGAATAACGAATGAATTATGATTACATTTGTTTTTGTCTATTTGTTCAATGTTTCACATTTAATATCATGTCATTTATATTCGAAGAAAAAAAAATTCAATAAATAAATAGCGGTAGACGCTAGACGTATTCCAACACACACACACAAACATACACATAGCAATAGCAACCCCACACAATTTTCTTAATTCATTAAATTTTTTATTTTAGCCGTTTATTTACCAGTTCACAATCTGCTCCGTTCATCTTGTTTGTTGTTATTGTCTTTTATTTGATCCATTGAAATGTTCAAATTCTTGTAATTTGTAATGGAGGTTGAACTAGACCCACATAATAGATAAAAATCAATTTCAATTCTGGAAAAGTTTAATGTGAACGGTAGCCAACAAAACAATCTGTCCCTAATTCATTGTATATGTATTTTGTGTGCGTAATTTTTTCTCATTCCTTTTCGTTTTATCTCTTCTATTTGGTTCGATTAGATTCAATTTATAGATTACTATCTTTATTTTACTGTTTCAAATTTGATGCATTTGTCGACATTGATCCGAATTTAAGATTAAGCGCACATATGCTGACAACATTTCAAAATCAAATAGACACACATCTCTAAATTCAATGTGAATAAAAGATGAAATAATAATATCAATTCGATGGCAGGTTCAGCGCCATTCAACCTTTAACTTTTGTCTACGTTTCGGATTGTATGTGCGTCTATGTGTCCGTTCCCCCTTCATTTATATTATTAAAATATATTGGTGTCCAATTCATTTAGTTTTCAGGACATATTAATTTGTGATGTGAAATGTGTTCGTGACTGTCTAAACATATAATGAAACCATCTCAAAACTCCGCAACATAATAATAATACAATATTAAATTGGTGATCCATCGTCGAGTTGTTGGAGAATTTCGAGAGCCAAGGCCAATATGTAATTGAGATGGTTCGCATGAATTGTGAATATTGGCCCATCATATTATGGTTTTAACCCAATTCCATCCTTTTTCGTCACGCCCAACATTTCAATACGCTTCCCCCAATCGTTTTTCTTTCCTTTTTTTTTCGTTATCTTTAGCATTTATTTTATGAAATTCGAATGACCTTCGTCAGACGCTAACCATTTTTCAGTTCCGAAAGAAAAAAAAAGGAATGAAAAGTGAAAAGGGAAAGAAGGATGACATTAAAAATAGCAAATTCAATGCACTCAATAATACAATGGCATTCCTTATCGCCATCATACTAATATTTTATACCGTCATTCATTGCTACCGACAGCAATTTTCTATGTTAAATGAATATTATTTAAGCGAGCGCTAAACTAATATACAAAATGTCAGCATTGCCAAGGAATACTCCTTCGAGGAAGGACAAAAGTTCAAAAAAAAAAAGAGAAGCATTCGACGTCGTCGATATTCTCTCGTCAGTATTTTATTCAATCCAGTTTTGAGCTACATATTTTCATCCGTTCGTAATAAATCACACACACACACAACTCCGAATTCCGAATTCCGAACTTCGGTATTCGAAATGTTAAAATAATATTTATTATGCAAAGATATGAAATGCAACACGAGATCAATAGCGGAACCAAAACCAGAACCGAAATTCCCATTTGAAAAATATGAAATAGTTTGACAATAAAACAAACCCGTATTACCTGTGCATGGTTATATATTACCTTCAACCCTGCAAAACCTTTAATTTTTTCGCTCACACAAAATTTTTTTTGGCATTCAGGAAGAATAAATGTGAGATGATGATAGAACAAGCAACAAAAAAGTGAATGGAAAAAAGCAATGCATTGAGACTGCCTTTTGTGCCGAAGTCGAAGTATACAGAGTTCGCAGTGGTAGCATTTTATTTGATTTGCAAATGTTATCATTATTTTGTGACAAATAATGAGGAGAATTTTTACGAGTTTTCGCTACTATTGCGTCTGTCGTTAATTTGTTAAATTGTTGCTGGTTCGCGATGCCTGTTATTGTTAACATACAATAACATTGAAAATCCCAAAAGCATAACGATAATACACTTTCATTCCACATAGCGATTTCAGGCGCCAAAAAGAGTGCTAGTACCAAGAAAACCTTTTGCCCAACTGCCATTCTCCCAGCTGCGAGACGAACAAAAGATTAAATGAAGTCTACAGTGAATAACAAACTAAAGTTTGAAGCTCAACTCATGATTTCGAATTAATTTGAAATATTTTTGCTTTCACAGTCATTTGGTTAATTTTTTTTTTGTTTACTTTTTTGCTCAAATCGTTTCATCTCGTTCTGGTTCCGTTGAGTCTTACGGCTTCTTTATTCCAATTTTTCAAACGCATTAGACTGGATCAGCAAGTGTTTGATGTAATTATGGATATTTTATTGTTGAAAGATGATTATTTTGTTCATTATTTATTTTGTTATTCACAAGTTTGAAGTATTTCTGCACACACACATATTCACTGTGCGCATTTTTTTCTCTCTCTCTTCTGGTTCTTTAACCATTCGCTGCATATATAATGATTTTTTCCGAATTTTCGAACGAAAACAAACCCCAAACACTGACTGAATGCCCATTTTAAATGTGTATGGCAATGGTTTGAGTGAGAAAAAGAAGATTTTTTATACAATAAAAATATACATATAAAAATTTTTTTTTGTCAAGAGTTAAATTAACATAACAAATGGAATCCATTTTAAATTGAAACAAAAACGAACAATCGAAAGAAAAGAAACAACACGCATCATTTGATTGCACGTGCAAAAGTCATAAATAAAATTTTCTGCACATACATAGTATTCTCGGAATGAACCTGTTCGGATGCAAATTTTGTGACAAAACCGATGGTGATGATGATGATGATACACAATGCGATCGAAAAAATTTCGACTCGTTATTATGGGCTCTAGTGACAGTATTCCAGGTGAAAATGTATAATTTATAATTTTTCGAGTGCAAAAAAAAAAAAAAATAATAAAATATAAACAATATAACACAAACCCGAAACTCGGAAAAACTTAATGCACAACAAAAATCCATACTCTTTTTCACAACATACAAAAAAAAACAGGATCCAACAATCCACCATTATCATTGAGGTTTTTAAATTGAAAGGATTTTCATATTCAACATAACACACACACACACACACACACACACACACACACACACACACACACACACACACACACACACACACACACAGA